>PVIY010015287.1:0-54281 GCA_004026745.1 Myrmecophaga tridactyla | reverse complement strand
TGAGCTCGGGGGGACCTTGGCTTCGGGGCTGGGTGGGGGGGTGGGGGGGTGAGGGCAGGCCCAGACCCAGGAGGTCCCATTCTGGGCGCGTGAAGTGGGTGAAGATCTGGAGCCCCGAGAGGTCCGCGTACATTTCGGACATGACGATGACTTTCTTAGGTGGTTTTAGGGGTGCACGGCGTGCATAATGCAGAATGCGTTTGTACTGTTTCTTAACTGGCTGGTTTCCTTCACAGGTACTTACGATGCTAGCTAGGGACACTTGGTAAATAACTATTCGTTGAGGGTGCCCTTTTATGCACAGGTGTGTGTGTGCGTTTGAGAGAGAAGAAGAAAGTGAGGTGGTGGGTAGAGGTTAGTCTCTATCTGCAGGTGTTTGTATTTGAACTTCCATGTGTCACATCAGGGTGCTTGCAAAGTGAAGCTGGGAGTTTGAGGGGAGGTGAAGATTGAAGGGGGCTGTTGGCAAAAGTTTGCTGGTCTAGAATGTGAATGTTTCATGCTCTCCCCCGTAATTATTTCCCTCTTCCCTGGATCTGGGGGTACAAGTCCACTATACCCACTCAGCTTTCTCATGGAAGAAGTTTAGGGCTAGTAGGAGAGTAGTAAGTGAGTGTGAGTGAGAAGATACAGAGAGGAGAGTGTTCTTGAAAACCCGAGGTTATGAAAGTAGGATTGATTTTGTCAAGGATTAAACATAATCACCTTGGATGAGTTCTGACTTAGCTTTGGTTATTGATATCTCATAGTTAGCAAAGTAGGGGGAAAGGGGAGGCAAATGGGCCAAAGGGCTTCAGCTGGAAAAGGGGGACAAGAGGGAGGAAAGGGGGAAATCAGACTGGCCAGGAAATTGCAAAGGTCAGTGATGCAATCTTGCAACAGCCTGTGACAGTCAGTCAGGCTGAGCCCTTGGGGAGCAGCAGGGGAAAGGGCTGTTTTAGAAATCAAGTATTTAAATCATTTGAAATAGTAACAGTCATCTTTCTGTGGGGTCTTGGGCAAGTCCCCAGGCAATTCAGTTAAAAAGGGCCACAGTAACAACTACCCTTTGCCTTGGCTATTAGTAGTTCATGTCAAAGGATTTATGTGTTATTGGTTAGGGTTACCTAGATAGCTTATTTTAAATTGTGTCAACGTCTTGACATAGCAGTCAAGATGACCATGGGCCAACTAGAGATTATTTTTGGAGCAGTGTATCCCCTACTTCTTGCTCTCTTAACCTTGTCAGGCTAGAATATTCTGTTACTAGGGTCTTGACGTTTTCTTTGAACCTTTCTTATAATTTTGGAACAGACACTTATTACTGGAAGAAGTTATTTGGGAGCTTTCCAAAGGTAAAGAATAATTCAGGTTTGTGATGAACCATGTGGCTTCTGGAAGAGTGTTCACTTGATTTCCATTCTGACAGTGAGTCAGCCCAGCTCTGGACCCAAAACTTCGAAATTGATACATCAGTAAGCATTTCCTCTGTATTTACGTAACTTGAAGATGCAAACGACACATCCTCTGAAGTCAGTAGGCTGTAATTTACCTGGGGTTCCCCTTCCCTGAGATTTGCTGCATCACAGCTCATGACCATCTCAGATTAGTTCCTTGATAATCTGAGGTACACCCAAAGCTCCCACCAGCCTGCTGACCAGGGCTGGGCAGAGGGGGCAGCCAGTGGATTTAGTGTCCCTGGCTTAAGTGGTGGTTGGGGCCGAAGATGGAAATGGAGTGGGAGATGGTGGGAGTAGAAGGCTGAGGAATCTCAATTCAAACCTGAATTGAGGAATTTGGGGGCATAGTTCCTATGTCCGGGTGGGGAAAGAGAACTCACCTTCCAGAGCAGGGGTCTTAGTTGAGGCTCAGGATATAATGCACGTTCTTTAACTGTGCTGACATCACTTTAGAGAAGTATTGGGTCACATTATGCTTGAGTCACACACAAGTGACCCTGCCCAGACCTGAGGAATTTCCTGAGTTGTGGGACTTTCAGGGCTCAAAATGGAGCAATTCTGGGCAAACTAGTAGAGATGTTCACCATACCCTTAATTCTGTTGCAACATTTACTTCTGACTTGTCAGGCTGTTTCTAGGAAGATTGGAAGGAGCAGTTGAACAATTGCTTATTTTGCTTTCAAATCCCTTTTCCCCAAACAATAAAAACCTAGAGCTACCTGCAAAGAGAAGAACCACAACTGGGCAATATGTGGTCCAAGTGGTAAGTGTGGAAGAAGTGTAGAGCTGCCTCAACAACTGTGCCTTAGAGATTGATGGGACAGAGTTCAGATGTCTTCTGGGTGGTTGGTGGTGTATGAACCTCAGTTAATATGATTTCATTGTTAGGGGCTTACTGCCCTTGGGAGTCCAGGAGGCTGGAGGGAGTGGGTGGCCCTGTCCTTCACAGGCCTTCCCAGCCTCACTACCCCTGACCCGAGCCCCAATTCCTGTTCAGGTTTCCAAGCTTTAGAGCAGTGTGGCTTGAGGTGAAGGTCACCCTCTCCACACCTTTCACACATCCCTGTCGCTCAGAACTTCTTACATCTACTTTGAAGTCTCAGAGCCATGGGGAAGGTGTGCAGCCTTGAGTCCTATGCCTGCCATGTTTACCCTCCCTAGGAAGCTCACATTGGAGAGTAAATGTGTTCCCTGCTGTGCTCTGAATTCTCCTTCCCTGCTTCCTTCCAGACTCTTCTTCCTTCCTTTCCTGATTCCAATATTTGTCACACCCCACAGCTATGTCCTGCTTTCTTTTTGCACCCTCTTCACTCTCATTGCTTTGGTTTGCTCCTGGTAGGAGATTGCGTGCTTACTTTTTTGGTTTTGGTGACATAAGGGGATGGGTCGACGACTTTCCTCTGTTACTGCTACCATAGAAGCCCCTTCCCAAAGTCATCTTCAGTGTGTTTATGATCAGCTGGCTGGGTCATTTGTAAAGGTGATTTTCCTTGTGGCTGACAATGGAGAGCAATAATTATAGACTTACTTGTGTCAATTTAGCACAATTAATTCGTGGACCAGGCATTATAGTTCACTTCCTTATCTACTCTTCCTCTCTCAGCATTTGTCCAGACTACTCTTGTAACTTTCCTGGCCAAAGGATGGGGTAAAAGGCCTGGATTTCAGGACTCCCAATTCGAATCTGCGTTCCCTCTGTATTTCATATATAGAATTTCTTTTAACTCTTTCTTCCTTTTGCCAGGCACACAGCTCCTGCTTTCATCCATGCAGAGTTACTCTCAAACATACTCACATCTTTGTGCTCTAGAATTGAAACATTATTATTTTATCATTTATCCCCTTTACATCCTTGTTCCACCCACAGCATTCTCACTCATATGAGACTAAGACTTTGATCTTTTAATTCTTGCTCAATGAAAACCTCTTTTATAGGAGATATGATGGAACTATTTGCACAATTTCACCTTAACAATTTTTTTTTCTTAGTTCTTGAGTTTCATTTCACGTAAATTAGTTTTGGAGAGAAGCCTTCTTATCACTCACATATCAATGAATGATTTTACCATTTGCATGTTCAGCCTTTTATCTTTCAGTCATCTTATAGACTAAAATTCTAAAGTCTGGACATTTCTCTGTGAATTCACTGCTGTTATCACAAGTTTGACACTTAAAACAAGACTCCTTACTGTCTCTGTATTCTCACAAACTAAGTCCCCTTTTCAATCCTTATTTCTAGCAGTGGCATCTCCACTTTATGTGTTCTCTGGGCTTGAAATATTATGGTTGCCTTTACTCCTTCTCATTTTTTGTCCCTTTTATTTAAGCAAGCAAAAGTCCAGAGCACTCTTCCTTTTATCAGCTTAGTCCATGTTATTGAATTAACTTATAGTTTGCTACAATAACCTTTGCTAATGCAGTTTCCCTTTGGTTGAAATGCCCTTCTCCCCATTTCTGCATCTTATAAAACATCCATCCTCTTTGCAGCAACCCTCCTTCATATGTGTGATCTTCCAAGCTGCCATCTGACTGAATCCATATCTCCTCTGAACTTCCAGGGCTGCACACCTTCCCCAAATCTCTAAGATTTCAAAGCTATTGTAAGGAATCCTGAGGGATAAGGGCTAGATGCGATCTGCCTGGAGGTATCTAGTTCACATCACACTATTCACTGTGGTTGTGTTTGCATTTCAACATGTCTTCTCAGAAATCTCATAGTCATCTCAAACTTTACATGTCCAAAACAGAACTCTTGACTTTCCACCTGTACCTGCAGGTGTTGCTCACCCAATTCCTTATGTCAAAAACCTGGGAATCATCCTTGACTCCTTTCTTTTCCTTACACCCCAAATTCATTATATCATTAAGCCCTGTTGACCACCACAATATATATCCCAAGTTCAGCTATGTGTTACTACCCTTATGGTTACTATTCAAATCTGAGTCACTGTGAGCTCACTATTAGACTACTGCAATAGGCTCCTAACTTGTGTCCCTCTCTTCTTGCCCTGTGTGCTGAATGGTCTTCACTTGCCCTCCCAGATCTACTCTCTACCCTACTTTATGTCCTGGCCATCTGACCTCTGTTGGATTAGGTCAGTAGGATCCCTGCACTGGTGAAGGAAATGAGAGAGAGGTCAGGGTATTTATTACCCTACCTTCCTCCCTGATGGCCTGTGGTTTGGCAGGGTGTGCTTGCCTCTGCTTCATGTAGCTCTCTTCTATAGCTATAGATCTCCCTGCTTTGCCTTTCGGGCCTGTAGATAGTATTATTTGCTCCCTTCCTTGTTAGTCCTGGTTAGATGCATCAACCTCTAACCTATCCAAACCTTTGCTAATAATCCCTTTATCCCTCTTCAATCATGCTTTTGAGTGAGCCATTTATTTCCTGCTCAGATCCTGACTGATATATCCTACTACAATTCATTCTTTATCTAGCAGCCAGAGTGATCTATTAAAAATATAATTCAAATCATATGTCCCTTCCTTAAAGTCCTTAAATGGCTTCCAGCACAGTGAGATTTTACAATTTTCATGTTTAGCCTTTTATCTTTCAATCATCCTAACCCTAGCCTCCAAGGTTCCGCCTAGCCTGGGTGGTACCTACTTGCCTGACCCCACATCCTACCACTCATTCACTTTGCACCAGCACATCAAGCACGCGTCCACCTCGGAGACATTGCACTTGGCTGCTCCTTCTGCTGGAATGCTTTATTCTCAAATGGCTGTATGGCTTGGTCCTCTCTCCATTCACATATATGCTCAAATGACATCTCCTCAGAGAGGCTTTCCCTGACCACTCCCTCTCATCACTCTCTACCCAGTGCCCTGCTTTAGTTTCCTTCACAGTGTTCATTGCCTAACTTTATATTGGTAAAATTATTTGTTTGTTTTTATGTTGTCTTCCATGCCCATTGGAGGATATGTATTATGAGTTTGTTCTTCATTGTGTTCCCCAGGCCCAGTATAGTGCATGGCCCAGAGGAGGTCTTTGATAGGTAACTGTGGAATTAATGAATGTCTTCCCCATTTGAACGTGAAGGCTAGGTAGAGTAGCGACTATGTTTATTATGTTTGTATGTACTTGGACTTTTAGTGAATATTCAAAGAAGCATTCAGGGTTTTTTTGACTTTTTTTTTTTTTTTTTTTTTTTTTTTTTTTTTTTTTTTTTTTTTTTTTTTTTTGCCTTAAGTCATCTCTAATCCATCTCAAACACTCCTATCAAATTAATCTTACTAAATTAAATTTTTTTTTTTTTACTGTCAATTGACCTGGGATGATTTCTTATTGCCCACATGATGAACCTCTGGATTCTGTATGTTGAATTTGTTTGATCTAATGTTCCTGGAATTCAACAGTTCCACAGTCTGACCCTCCCTATATAGCTACTATATTTCCAATTCTTCTCTACCAGAAACTCTTTGTTCAACAGATGGGTTTCTTCACAGCCCAAAAAGCCATTCATTCTCATTTTTGCCACCTCACCTTTGCTGGTATACTTCTTCTTACCTGAAATGCTGTTCTTTTTCTATTCTGTTTTTTTTTTCCTTCCCTCAGGCCCAGATCGAGTTCATATGCTCTACGAACTCACCACTGCTGTGCCAGCACATCCTGCCCTCTTCTTTCTGTGAATTTCAGCTGCTTTTGTGGCTTGTACTGCCTAGGTTGGCACTGGATTGTGTACTGTTCTATACAGTGCTCTCATTGTTTCCTGTGAGCTTGTCTTGTCTCTGTGGAAGACCAAATCTTTGTGCCTTTCATAGTGCTGGAATAATAAGAGCCCAGTCAATATTAGTTACATTGTTCTAAAATTAGTGCTAGGGGGCAGGTCACGGTGGCTCAGCAGGCAAGAATGCTTGCCTGCCATGCCAGAGGACCTGGGTTCATTTCCCAGTGCCTGCCCATGTTAAAAAAAAAAAATGTTAAAGTTAGTGCTAGGTTAGAGATTGCAAAATAACTGGTTGATACTCCCTTGGGAGGTTATTTTAGGCATGGTGGCTTGTCCTAGGCTCAAAGCCTTGGGATTGAAATTGCCCAAGACCTGCTATCTTGGCTTAGTTCCATACACTTTGGTCTCCTCACCTTTTACTTCCATTCCCAACATAGTGCCTGGCAATTGGCTCACCCTGGGGCACTCCTCTAACCCTACCCCTGGAACCCTAGGCCTTGACAAACTGGCACTGAGAAACCGGCCCTTTGCAGACATTTTGCCTTTATCCCTCATGGCTTCTGGCTGAGCAGAGCCATCAGTTGCTGGAGCATGTATAATATGCTGGGAGCCCTGGATAACTAGGGGTGGTGTGGTTAAGATCCCCCCACCCTGTTGCCTTGCATCCTACTTCTGAATGGCAGTGCTATACAAGTTTGAATCAGCACAAGAAGCTTCCCCCTAGGTGTAAATGCTACTTGGACTTAAAAGTTTAGGGCTTGGAGCTGAGCAGACTTGGATTTAAGTCCTGTCTCCACCACTTACTAAGGTCTGACCTTGAACAAGTGACTTAACTTCCCCAACCTCCACTTCCTCATCTGTAATGTGAGTATGGTGTGGTGAACACTGAATGAGATAGAGCACTGTACAGGGCTTAGGGGTGTCTGGCATAAGTGAACCAATCAATAAATGCTAACAGTTATTATTCAGTTGTCTGTGCCTCTTGCTCTATGTCAGCCATTCCCATGGTTCTTTATCCCATCCCAAGGTATTCTGCATTCCTTAGGAGGTATTTAAGTAGATTCTAGTAAAGTCCAAAACCATATTGTTGACCCATGTATCAGAAATGGTGTTGAACACAGTTATAGAAGACAAAATCTATAACTTCTCTTGT
Organism: Myrmecophaga tridactyla; assembly: GCA_004026745.1. NCBI lineage: Eukaryota > Metazoa > Chordata > Mammalia > Pilosa > Myrmecophagidae > Myrmecophaga > Myrmecophaga tridactyla. The sequence continues at coordinate 47,019 of PVIY010015287.1, read as the reverse complement.
TGTCATGAAGCTTATAATAAATAGAGGATATAGATATGTAAACAAATTTTTATAATATACTGGGATAAGGACTATGTACCAGATTCACAAATAGAATGAGAAATTTCTTGTTTTAATTTGGGAGAAAGTCTTCAAATATCCCAAGAGTGGATGATGCCTGAGCAGCTTAAGTTGTTAAAGGATGCATGGTGTTCACCAGGTGGCTGTGGGAGGTGGTGGTGGGGGGTGCTGGGAGTTGGGGAAGGCCTTGCACTAGAGGAGACTGCATATGGAAGGCAGGGTGCATTGAGAAAGCATTGCAGGGTGCATTGAGAAAGCATTGCATGGTCCAAGAGAAGTTAGGCAATATTAGAGAAAAGATGGGTTTGGGGAGATGGCAAGAAACGTTGGAGTAGTAGGCAGGAGCCAGATAACAAACACTATGTAACTGGCGTCCTATATATGCTATTGTAAGGAGCTCTCTATCTTCCCTTCCTCAAAAAGCACACTATCTTTGACTTCCATGGCATCACATTTTCCTAGTTTTCCTCCTAATCTCTTCTTCTGGACCCTATCAGTATCTTTTTCTTATTTCTCCTTCTTTATCTTATCTCTAAATGTGAACATTTCTCAGGACTCAGTCTTGGTGCCACTCTTTTGTCAACATGCTCTCTTTAAGTGATGTAGTCTACTCTCAGGGCTTCCCTTACTCTCTCTACGCAGATGGCAGAGAGAGCTCTAGACCTGTGTATTCACCTGTCTATTCTCAATCTTGACTTGTATATCTTGCAGATATCAAATTTACCATGTGTTTTGGTTTGCTAGAGCTGCCAGAATGCAATATACCAGAAATGTGTTGACTTTTTCAATGGGAATTTATTAGGTTACAAATTTACAGTTCTAGGGCCATGAAAAATGTCCAAATTAAGGCATTAAGAGGAAGATATCTTCTCTGAGGAGAGGCTGCTGTCACATGGGAAAGCACAAAGCGACGTCTTCCCTCTCCTGGGTTGGTTTCGATGGTTCTCTCTCTCTTCTGGAGGCTTTTCTCTGGATTTCATCTCTTGGCTTATCTGAGTTCTCTGAGTTTCCATCTATCTTTTATCCTCTCTTAGAGGACTCCAGCAAGGGGATTAGACCCACCATGAATGAACTGGGTCACATCTCCATGGAAACAATGTAATCAAAAGGTCCCATCCACTAATAGGTCTGCCCCCACAGGAATCGATTAAGAGACATGGCCTTTTATGGGCTGCATAACAGCTTCAAAACAGCATATCATGCCTAAAATCAATTTCAATACTTATACCCCATAAACTTGTACCACCATTTTTTTCAGCTTAAGTCTCACTGACTACCTAGTAGCACAGGTTGGAAGCATGGAAGCCATCTTTTGCTCCTCTCTCCATCATCTCTCATGTCAAAACAATCACCAAGCATTGTCATGGTACTTCTTAAATATCTCTTGATCTTATCTGCTTCCTGTCCCTTCTGTCACTCTCCTACTCTAAACCACCTTCATTTCACATAGATTACTACTATGTTCTCACAGCTGAAATCTCTGCCTTGGGTCTTGACCCCTCCAATCTAATCTATTCCAATTTCAAACAAAGCAATCTAGTGCAGTCTTTAAAAATAAAATAAACAGGATCATGCCACACTTCTCCTTAAAATTCTTTAGTGGATCCCTGTATTGCCTTTGGATAATGCTCAGATCCTTAGCATTGCTTCTAAGGTCACTTATCTCATCATTGCCTACTTTTCCAGCTTCGTGATATAGGTCTCAGCTTTTGTTCTGTAGGTGCCAGCCATACTGTTCTTTTCCTTCTCAACTTCAGATATTTCCTCATGTTGGTGTCTCCACTTAGAGCACTCTCCTCTCTCCCGTTCATCTGGTGAACTCTTATTCATCCTTCAGTTGTCAATCTCCTCTCACTTCCCAGGGGTGGCTTTCCCAACCACCTAGATGAAGTCAGTGCTCTTTACTACATGCTGCCACAGCCACCTCACTTTCTCTTTCATAACCCTGCTGTTTCACTCCATTGTAGGAGTGTGAGGAGGACAGAAACTATCCTGTCTCTGAAAGCAGGGACTTTCTCTGTCTTATTTAGTGCATTGTTCTCTGGGTTAGCACAAAGCATAGTTCATTGAGGTGTTTAATACATGGCTATCAATTTGACTTATATTGAATTGGTTTTCACCTATAGGCATTGGGAAACATCGATGGATTTTAGGCAGTAAAATGATACAGCATTTGAAGTGATCACCATAGCAGAATGGAAGAATCATAAGAGTAGAGAAGATGTGAGGCGGTAAGTGAAAAATTGTTAAATAATTCAGGCAGGAGATGGCGAGGGACTGAGCTAAGAAGGAGGTAATGGGGATGGAGGAAGAGAGATTTGGGTGAAAGATTGGAGGCAAAACTGGCAGACTTGATGCTATGGAAGAGGAAGGAGTCTGGCGTGACTACCAGGTATGGGGAAGACAAGAGGAAGGACACATTTGGTATGAAAGAGAATATATTTCATTTTGGATGTATTGATGTGTTTGGGCTGCTTATGGGACATGCAGGCAAAGGTGTTCTTCAAGCAGTTGCCTATGAATCATGAATCTGGAGCTCCGGGGAGAGGTTGAGTCTGGAGTTAGAGATTTGAGGTTTCAGTGGATTGGGGGTGGCTGAGACCTTGGGAATGGGGATGATCACCCCATGAAAGGGCAAAAATAAGAGGGAAAGGATGGAAATCTAATGATTAAGGGAATACTGATATTTGCCTGAGGCTGGTAGTAAAGCAGAGCAATAGGGTCTTTTTTCCTAAATCAGGTACCAGAGTAGTTCAGCTGTTTTCTTCCTCATACCCAGAATCTAGACCAGGAGGCCTCTTGGCATAATAGTCTCATTTAAAAAGTTGATTAGACTTAATCCTATCATAGTATGATAGGCAGAATTCTAAGATGGCCCTTGAGACTCCTGCGTCCTGCTGCACATGGCCTGTATAATTCCTGGAACTTGTGTGTAAGATGGGATAGTCACTCCTGTGATTAGGTTATATCATAAGGCATGGCTAATTTTAAGAAAGGGAGATTTATCTGGATGGACCTGATCTATTGACAGAGCCCTAAAAGGGGCAGGCTCTTCCTGGAGAAAAGAGTCTAATAATGAGAGGGGTTGAAAGTGAGGGAGATTTTCCTTTGCTTTCTTGAAGATGGAGGGGGCAAAGTGACAAAGAATGTGGGTGACCTGTGGAATCTCAGAGTGGCCCCTGGCTAACAGCCAGCAAGAAAATGAGGACCTCTGTCCTACAACCACAAGGAGCCGAATTCTTCAACAACAACGGTGTGAGCTTGGAAGAGGACCCTCACCTCCAGATGAGAATGCAGCCGGGCTGATACCTTGCTAATAGCCTTGTGAGGACCTGAGCCACTGTGCCTAGATTTCTGACCTACAGAAATAGGAGCTAAAAAGGGAGCGTTGTTTTTAACTGTTAAATTTGTATTAACTTGCTACACAGCAAGAAGAAATGAAAACAAGCAGAATGCTAGGAGTTCCTGCTGCAGTGACAGGAGAAAACCAATTCAAAGCTTGGCGAAGCCTGGGAAAAACTCACTGGGGTAGGGAGACTCTGGGTAATATTCTGTGGTCCATCTATAATACACACAATATGCCCTGTCTGCCCTTGCCCTTCTCAGCTTCTTTTGTATTTACCTGAAAAGATTTAACCACAGTTGGAGTCAGTAGCTACTCTATCTAAACCTACACCCAAGGAGTTTATCATTGCTAGGAAAAATGACCCAACTAGGCTGACTATTTTCTGTAAATCTAAGGCTACAAATGTCAAATCTACATTTAGCTCATTACTTTTATGTTTCCCAAATAAAGTATTTTTTATTACTCTCTACAAAGACTTTTTCATGCTTTCTCCCCTCTTTCCCAAATGCCTATCTCTTCTTCTCCACTAACACCTCATGCACTGGCAAGACAGAAGGTACTACTTCATCTACCCATGAAATCTATCTGCTTCGGTATCTGTACGCTCTGTCTTCCCTCATGTTACCATGGAAGAACAATCCCTGATTCTATATAAAGATGCCTCTCCATCGCATCCCTGTTCATCTACTTAAGGTTTGGGGAGTCCTTAATAAGTTCGTTTTTTTTAAGGAGCTGCAGGTAAAAAAAATCTAATTCAGAATGACTAAAAATAAGAAAAAGATATTAATCCCCCAAATAGGGAATCTAGGATTAGTTAATTTGGTGGCTTAACCCTATCAAGAACCCAGGTTCTTTCCATTTTTCTACTCATGTAGCTTTAGCATCTAGACTTGCCACAGTCTAGCTCCCACTGTGGTCCCAAGATAGCTGCCATAGTTCCAGATATCACATTCAATATGGCACATCCATTGAAAGAAGAGAGACTATTCTTTCTCTTTGGTCAGCAAGGAAACCTTCCCTAGAATCTGCCCAGAAGACTTCCTTTCATTGGCCAGAACTGGGTCACATGACCATCCACAAACCACCTTATGAAGGAATGGGTTACCATCCATTATAAGCTTACCCTGGTGGTTCTCAAAGAGTGGTCCTTGGTACCAAGGACCATCATCACCTAAAAACTCATTAGCAATGCAAATTCTTGGGCTCCATCTAAGGCCTACCTAATCAGAAATTCTGGAAGCTGAACTAGTGATCTATGTTTTTAAAAGTTCTCTATGTAATTCTGATGTATGCTAATATTTGAGTACTTTTAGCTTAGATTAATCAGGTCAACAGATTAGTTGGGCAGGCCAACTTACCCTGAGGATTTGAAAAATGCTGGAGATCTTTTAGCAAGGAGGAAGGTGAGGGTGGATTTTTAAATAAGAAATCAAATTTCTGCCAAGTGCCCCCTCTCTCCTGCATCATCATTTTCTCCTCTTTATTAGATTATCCCATTGGTGTACAAATATACTCTAATATCCATATTTTTAAAAACCTAGCTCATGATCCTAAATCGTTATCCAGCTGCTACCATCTAGCTTCCATTCCCACATGCCACCCAAATCTTAAGGAATGTTTATTGATCTATTAGCATTCAAGAAATATGACCCATTCTTCCTTCCTGAAACACTTTTTCTTTGTTTCAGGGACACTGCACTTTCCTTAGTTTGTCCTTCTTGGGTCTCCTTTGCTGCATACTTCTCTATCAGCCCGTGCTTCTCAACCTTGGCTGCACATTAAACTCACTTGGGAAGATTCCTGAAGCTTTTAAAACTACCAATGCCTGGGCATCCCCCCAAGATGAATAGACTCTGAATTCCTGGGATGATTCAAATGTATAGCCAGAGTTTTGGACCACTTCTAGATGATTTCTGACAGTCCTATGGATTGAGAGACTCTGAGCACTGCTATGTAAAACTTTTTGAAATGATGGAAATGTTCGATATCTCCACTGAGCAATATGGTAGCTACTGGTTACATGTGGCTATTGAGCGCTTAAGATATGGCTAAAGTGGCTGATGAACTGAATTTAACATTTTATTTAATTTTAATTAATTTAAATTTGATTTAAATAACCCCATGTGGCTCTTGTAGCTCCTGTATTGGGTAGCATGGCTCTGTGCTAATAACTGAAAATTGTTTATCTCCCCTGAGCTCCAGCCTTACATATTAAGCCTTCTAATTGGTTTATCTCCTTGGACATCTAATAGGGTGTCCTTAACTTAACAAATCCAAATGAAATTCTTGAATTTTTTTTCTTCAAAACTTGTTCCTCCCCTAGTCTTTCCCATTTTGGTAAATGGCATCACTTTCTACCCAATTGCTAAAAACCTAAAACATAGAAACCATCCTTTATTCCCTCCTTTCTCTCATCTCCCTCATCCAATTTTTTTAGCAAGTCCTGCCAGTTCTACTTCCTAATATATGATTTGACTTCATCCATTTCACTCCATCTTTACTGCCCCCAGCCTACGTCAGACTCCCCTTATTTCTTGTATAGGATGGTCAAAGCTAAGAGTCATGAATGCTTTGTATGTTCTTCTAAGACCGTTGTATGTATCAACTTATTAATACTACAAGCAACCCTAAAAGGTGGTAAACTATTATCTCCCATTTGCAAATGGGGAAACAGAGGAACAGGAAGCTTCAGTAATGTGCCTGGGATCACAGAGCTAGTGGCAGAGATGGGATTCAAATCTAGACAGGCTGGTTGCAGGGTCCATGTTCTCACAACTCACCGTTCTGGTGAGGCCCCATGTCAGTGGTTATGCACCCTGAAGGTACATTAGACTCACCTGAGGAACTTTAAAAAAATTCCAATTGCCTCAACCCACCCCAGAGCAGTTAAAGCTTTTGGGATAGGACCTAGGCATTAGAAATTAAAGCAAAACAACGATAACAAAACAAATTTTCCAGTAGCTGTTATACATAGCCAGGGCTGAGAAGCACCCCACTCTGTGTGACTTGGCTCTTCCCTGGCCCTCCCACACAAGTTTCAGCTTCCCACCTTCTCATGCTGCATCCACCCCATTCGCCTTCTTCTTACTCCTAGAAAAGGCCAACTTTCTTTCTGCCACAGAACCTATGTGCTCATTCTTCCTTTGCTTAGACCACCCCTCTCTGGGATTCCGGGGTTTGGCTAACACTTTAGGGTTCCTAAATACCGAAAAGATTAAGGGTCCTCCATCCTGCCCATGTAAGTAAATAATAATTAATAATAATAAAAGCATTAAACTTTAGAATAGGTGTAGAGAGGATCACAGTATTCTATTGTGTCTATGGTGTCTACCTCCATGTCTTTTTTTTTGAAGTGTGGAATATAAAATTTTTTCAAAAGAAATTTTGGTGTCCCTATTTCGCTGGCACCATAAAGACATGTTTAGTCTGCCTTGGGAAATTCAGCATTAAATCATTTGGACTTCTCTCATTCATCCTTTCTAAAGTGACCCTCCTACTTTTCTGAGACCCCCATCTATCATATCTCTGTTGTAAAAATATTTTATGGAAAGTATCAAAACCTGTAATGGTCAGTTTTTTTGTTGTTGTTGTTGTTTTTTTTTTGACTTGTCTATTGTCTTTTCCATGAAGGCAGAGGCTTGTCTGTCTCATTTGCTGCTTCTAACCTCCTCACCTAGCACAATGACTAATACACAATATGTGCACAAGAAATATTTCTACAGTGAATGAATGAATGAATGCAGGCTAATGTATGGCAAGTAGCAGTGAGTGGATTAATCCGAAAGCAGATAAACCAGCCTGGATTGTTATGCTGTAAAAGACTGTCTTCGTGGGGTTGGATGGGAGAAGTGAATTCACAATTCACAAGGGAGCACTCCTATTGAAGGAAGGAGGACGTTGCTTCCAGTAAGCGGGTGAGAGGTCCTGAGCTAAGGAGGGAGACTGCAGCAGGACTCTACTGTGATATTGGATGTATTCTTGGGGCATTGAAAGCTGATATTTACTTTTAGGTTGTGATTTCCCTGTGTCATCTCTATACTTTTAGTAAAGTTTCTTAAACTCAACAGCTATATGTTTTGTTCTTTGGCAAATGGAGGAAGAACTTTATGTTCATGCTATGGGGTCAAAATCAACTGGGAAGATCTGGGGTGACATGGAGTGGTGGTTACAAGAACGCTTGAAGTGTTGGAGAGAGAAACCCAGAGTGAGAGAACTAGAATGAATTTTTATTATGTTTCCTTAGCATTCTCTGTTACATATTATCTGTTATCCCTACAATTCTCAGAATTACTGTTACTTGGTTAGTAGAGGAAAGAATAACTCTTGGGTGGTTAAAGAAGTTGAGCAGACTCTGGTTGTATAATTAATAAATTATTTGATAATAATATGTTTAATTTGTGGCTCCTCTGGGACCTTGATTTCCCTCTGGACAGTGGTTGGGTCTGACTTGTTTACTAGTGTATTTCTGGGTGCCTGGTATTGAGTAGATGCTCAATAAATGTTTGTTGAATGAGTAGATGATTTTGGATATTTTTGTATCTCTGGGTCATAAGTCAGAGGGGTCTGCTGAGATTTGATGAGAAAAATTGGAAAAAACACGCAGGCCCTGAGGATAAGGACAAGGTAGAAGCTAGGGTCAGGAGGGCAGGTCAATAGACAAAGTGATTTTCTGGGAGGATCCAGACCCAAACTTGAGGCTCCCCAGACAACTGGAGGCAAAACAGGTACTGCCAGAGACCCAGACAGAAATACTAGGAAAGCAGCAGATTGGACACATAGAGAGGGTATAGAGGAGAGAAACTGCCTGCCAACATTCATGTCAGCCCCTGGAGCACATTTCACCCCGTGAATGGATGTAGAGAAACAAATATTTCTAGGTCCCATTTGGAGGTGGGAAGGGGTTTCTTTAACATCCTAGGCTTGGCATCATTGGCTAAAGGTTGAGGTGGGGCTGAAACAATGACTGGTAGGGACTGACGGACCTCTGCTACACGATTCCTGATTCTTTGGGAGTTGACAGAGAATCCTTTAAACACGTTCAGGAATTCTTGCTTCCTGAGATCCTCTCTCTATCTCTCCCCTCCTCTCCGCAAGATCCGTATTTACTATACTAATCACCTCCCCACACTGTTGGGGCTTGAGTGCTTCATGTGCCTGGATCCATGACCTGATTCTAGAAGTATTTCTGTTCCAAATGTCTGTCTCAGTATGGTCAGGGTAGTCCCAGCTCTTCTCATCCCTAAATATCAACCATGGCTGATAGAATAGAAAGTTGGTATATGAGTCAAGTCTGCACAGCCTTGGAAGCCTGCTGGTCAGTGGATCAACTCATCATGAATTTACCTAGATTCCAGTTCTTAAGGAAAAAAAAATTGGTATTTCTTTTTCAAGGGGATTTTATTTCAGTGCTATCTTAAGAGGGAGTTATGGGGTAATATTCATGTCACCATATTCCTCAAACGCTTTATGTGTTAGGTTTTCCCTTGCCCCAAGAATACATACTGATAAATCAATATCTGTTTATTGAGCACCTACTGTGTGCAAACACTGGGCTATGCATCCATTAAGTGATACAAGTCATTGGTCTTGCCATCAAGAAAGCTACAATCCAGATTAGGAGACAAATCACAAAATAACTGAAAATTAACCCTAACTATTTAAATTTGAGATAGAAGGCATTTACAAAACAGAACACAACTGATGATTGCCAGTTGAATTGTATGGGTAAGGTCTCCTCTGAAAATCTGGGAATAATTTACCAAGAAAACCAGGGGAGCTCCAACGATCGAAGAATCCGAACTGAGTCTTGGATTTAGGATTTCTCAGAGGTGCTAGAGAGGGCTGTGTAGACAAGCACAGCATGCTGGATCAAGCCTAAGTGGAGTCAAAGGAGCAGATGGCTCGACAGAGCACTGGTGTGAAGTAGGATGCTGTGTAATTTAGGGCCAGAAATGCAATCTTTTCAACATGACTCGTTCAATGCCAGGATCATGGACTTTAGCCTGGAGGTGATGAAGAGAGTACAGGACAAAATCCACACCAGATCCAACTCACAGCAAAGGAAGCAACAAGTCAAAACTAACAAGATGAGATGCAGTAAGAAAAATATGTAAATGTAGGTGAGTGTGCGTGCTCTTGTACAGCTTCACTCAGATTATTGAGCCACCTGAAATGACACTTTCAAAAGATATCTGGGAAAAATGTCTTGATATACAACCTGGTTGATCAGCTACCCCAGTTTGCCTGGGACTGAAGATTTCCTGGGATGGAGATATTTCAGTGCTGAAGCGAGGAGAGTGTGGGCACATCAGAATGGTTGTCCACCCTACAAGATACCAGAATCTTCTTGAAGATTTGCCCCCGTCCCCAGTGGTATTTCTACTTAGAGTCTGAGTGATATACATATCTCATAGATATTTATCCTCTGGCTATAATTTGCAGAGATCTCATTGTCTATGTTTTTAAGGTTTTTCAGGGGAGCAGTCTTGTGATATTCTAGGTTTTGCAAATTTAGAACATTCAGCACAGCCACTTTTCCTGCCAGTTTGCTCGAGGTGTCATATTCTACAAATTATCCCATATGGCATTTCTTTTTTTGTGTGAAAAACAGATTCTCTCAATCTTGGGAGGCCAAATATTGTAGGGGAAAGAGCATGGACTTTGGAAGCTTATGATCTGATGTTGATTTCTGGTTTCACCTTATGTGAGTTATGGTAGATAATGCTATGTGTTCAACGAGTCCTACTTTGCGTTCCTGTTCTGGGCATGTGGGAAGCTCATATAGGGGCCATGTGAGTAATTGTAGCCAATGGTTTGTAAGTGTAAGTAACTATGTCATTTCAGAACTTAAGCATGGAGTAACTGGGGAGAGGTCCTCCACGCTTCCTCTGACTTTCCTGTAGTGACCCTTGAGGCCATGTCTGCTGGGTGGTGCAGCTACATGATGGTAGAAATCTCTGAGTGATCATGTAAATCAGAAAATCACTCCCTCATCCCCTGCACTGTCTTGCATCTTACTTTGTATGAGCAACAAATAAACTTCTGTTGTGTTAAGTTGTCGGGATTTTGGAGTTATTTTATTACTGCAGCCTAGTCTAGCCTAGCCTGACTAAAACATCAGCTCTGTGACCTTGTAAAGCCTACTTAATAATGTTGAGACTGTGAAAGGGGGATATCTTCCTCAAAGAGGCATGAAAAGGGCTGCTGTGGTGCTTACATGAGATACTGTGTATACGTTGCTTCGGATGGTACCCAGTACATAAAAGAGCTTGAAAAACATTTTTTTTCCCTTCTGTTCTTGCAGGAAAATACGTGGCTGTTTCTTTCTGGAGTAAATGCAACATATAATGCTCAGGGAAGCACACGAAGAGTCTCCAGATGATGGAGGGAGTAAGCTCATCTCTGCCCTAGTTCCATGTTCAGCTCTTGGTCCTTCCCTGGAGTGGAATTTGATCAAGGGCCCCTTCTGGGGGCTGCTACCCTGATATCAAGACATCTGGAAACCTGTGTTCATATTTCAGGAAGATTACTGACAGCTGAGGAACTTCTGGAGGAAGACAACTAGGGTAGAAAAAGCCTGGAAGCCATGGGACTGAGTGGGTAATCTACTACAAGCAGGTTGCCAGATTTAGCAAATAAAAGAACAGGAATCACAGTAAAGTTTGAATTTCAGATTAACAATGAATTTTTTTTTTTTTGGTATAAATTGGTCCCAGGCAATATTTGGGACTTACTAAAAATTAGTGTTTATCTAAAATTCAAATTTTACTGGGGAAACTGTGTTTTCTCTGGCAACCGTAGCTACAAGGAGCTCATGGTCTCTTGCTGGAGGCAGTGCAGACACACAGCATGGAGACAGGGCATCACAGGCATGGACATGTGCATTTATACTTGAACAGTGTGAGCTGCTGGGGATACAGATTTCTGAGCGAACAGCAGGAAGGTCAGAATTGGGTTCATTATCCTGGGAGAGTTTCATGGAGAGGCAGGTTTGGAAGAAGGTAGGAATTTTAGTTACTTTCTCTTTTACCCCCAAATTCAGAAAAATAAGAGCTGACTCTCTTTCTCTGCTTCTGGTTTCAATTTTGCCCTAATGTATACAAGCAGTTATGAAATAGGAAGGGAAGGTGTTGGCTGTCACTCATTAGGTTTTCAGGTCCGCTCCCTTCCTTCTTTCCTTTTTCCCTCACACGTGTATTGAGTGCATACATTCATTGAGGAACTGTTCTAAGTTCTTTCTTGAAGTAGCAAATATAACAGCTCCATGAAGTAATACTTTTTAAGATGGGGAAACCATAGCTCATTAAATCTCCAGTGATTTAAGAAAAAAGATCACCTTTTCAGGTAGTGTGTAGAGATAATGGAAGGAGATTCGGGGCAAAGGAGGGAGACAGAGGGAGAATTAATCAGGGATAACTTTTAGAAGGATGAAAGTAATTCCCTTCACCCTAAATCTCATCACTTTAGTATTTACTGATTATTCTGATAAAAATATGCCCTTGTGGAAGATGAGAGCATACAGAGAAGTAAAAGCAGCTGGGAAATGTTAACGTTTCCTGTTTTTTCTCTCCGCATTTCTATTTCTTTAGAGTTGAGTAGATTTTCCATAAACTCCTTTTCTGATTTTTACCATTTATAATATCTCATAAATATTTCTCCAGGTTATTAAAACCTCTTTTTCAATAGTTTAGACCACAAGGAGGTCAGCTTTGAATTATGTTTTAAGGGAAAGATTTGGATTGGGTAAGGACTCATCACCCTCATCTAATGGGAAATTGACCTATTTTGATCTGTATAAGCTGAGGCCCCTGGAAAGGAATGTGCCTTTTCTCTACAGTCCTTAGATCTGCCGAGCAATTGCTCTGAGTTAAACTGTAAACCTGCTGTCCAGACTAGATTTGACTCCTATCTTTTTTAGATATTGGACTCTGGTTTTAATATTCTTAGGGCCACAAAACAATAAGCCTGTCACGTGCGCACTTGCTCTGCCCTCTGCCCTCTGTGTTTGTAAACACCCACCTTGTCCTGTCCCACCCAGAGAGGCCAGAAGCATCACCCAGGAAGAAGTGCCCTCTTCTCCCTTCTAGACCAGGTCATTACTTCTGGGGAGCTTGCAGCCCCGAGGGAATAGGGTTTGGACTGCATGAGACACAGATTCTCAGTCTGGTGACTGGGGCTTCCCTAAGAGTTGGGGAGAAGGAGGACGAGGAGCTCAAACTGGCTGACTGCTGAGTATGTGAATTATGAAACATCGGGATAAGCGTGCTGTTTGCTTTTTGTTAAGCACAACTGTAAAGACTGCTGGTCATAGCTCCCAACAGCTGTCTACGATGGACACATGAGGACAGACACCCTCTGCAGAGCATTGCACTTAGTCAGACACTTCGCCCAGAGTTATGCATGCTTTGTTTCCGTTAATCTTTACAAGGATCCTTGAGGTAGTCATTATTTCCAATAATTATGCAATCATTATTCCCATTGCAGGGACGTAGCTTTGGGAGATTAAATAATTTGTCCCAAGTCACCCAGCTGGTAGGTGCAGAACCAGAATTTGAACCTTCATCTGTCTCATTCTAGAGTCTAGGTTCTTCACTACTGTCCTAAACTTGCCCTTGAGTATCACCTAGGGAGTGTTTAAAACGTTCCAAAATATCCCTGCCACTCCGGAAGCGAATTAAAATCTGGGGTGAGGCCAGGCATTGAAAGATAAAGTTTTAAGTTCTCCAGATAATTCTAAAGGGTAGAAGAAAAAATCCAATATCTTTACCTTCAAGTGGTGAACCTGAGGCCCAGAGAGGGGTTTGTCTGAGTTTACACATCTATTGAGGGGCAGAGCTGGAACTCGGTCTAGGGTTCAAGAGACGCCTCTGTAGCCCTGGCCCTGCGGGGAGGTGCTGGTTCAAAGTCTTTAGGTGGGGAGGGCTACAGGCACCGAGCCAGACACTCCCAAACTCTCTTCTGCCTCATACCATAAGGTGCTGATTTCTCCATCCTCAGCCCTCAAACACCTATTTGAACATTAGGAAACTTAGTTTGTCTCTCTAGGGGCCCATTCAGAGATTATGTTTAGAAGTTAAAGTCCCACAGGTTTGTTTGGGGTCTGGGGTGGCCCTCTGATAGCGCTGGGGGCAGATGCCCCAAGTCCCTCTCAGCCTTTCCGCGGGCGCTCCCGACCGGCCACGTGGCTGCCTGTTGCCCCCTTCAACCCATGTCTCTCTTCTCTCTGGTGAACCCAGGCCATGGCCACCTGGCCAGCTCCACATGGCAAATCTGTGGCCAAAGGTCACAGAGGTTGGTTGGGCTTAGGCCTTGATTGCCTAATTCCCAGAGGTTAATGGCTGGATAAGAGAGGAGGCGGTCAAGAAGGATGGGGTGGGGTAGGGAGAGGAGGAGGTGGGTGCCGCTAGGGGCGTGCTGGGCCAACCTGTCGGGAGAAGGTGGAGAATCTGGGAGGGTGGTGGAGGAGGTCCTAGCGCCAGGTGCTCGTCCCTCTGCTCTGGGAGGCAGCCAGCCACAGGGCAGCGCACAGCTCCACCAAGCTGCAGGCTTCTCCGCGCTGCTCCCTTTAGGAGGGAGCAGCAAAGGAAACAAAGCAAGAGGAGCACAGGCCGCTGAGGTGGCCCAGGAGCCTGACCTCAGGGGAGGGGATTCCCTTCCCTTAGGCAAAGGAGACTCTGAGTCACTTTATTATGCTTTTTGTTTCCTCGCAGCATCTCACCGTGTGGTTGTCCAGTCAGCTTCTTTGTCTGCCTTATGAGGCGCCGAGAAGCTCCCTGTGGGTAAATCTTGCTGTTTGGTGTGGGGAGCCTCTGAGATGGAGGACCCGGAGCCCAGCACCTCCTCCATCCACTCCCACATGTTAATATGGAAATCAGAGAGGGAGGCAGTGTCCTGGGCATTTTTTCAGCATCAGTGTCCGCCCTGGAGCCCCCAGTCAACCTCAGGGGGCAGTACAAGGACTCAAAGAGAAATTCTCTGATATTCGGGTCTTGATTCGGTTGGAGAGCTGTGAAGTCCAGAGTCTGGTGGACTTGGTCAAAGTGGAGACAGGGAGTTTAGAAGATGTGACCTGTCTTAGGCCCTTATGTCATGGCTGAGAATATGGGTGCTGGGGCTAAATGGCCTGGGTTCAATTCACCACTTACTAGCTGGAGCCAAATTATTGAAGACTTGCCTCATTTTCGTCATCTGCAAAATAAGATAATCAGGTTTCTACCCACAGAGGGATGTGGGTAGTAGATGAGTAACTATACTTAAAGGGCTTAGAACAGTGCCTGGCACACTGAGAGCCCTTGGTAAAATGCTAGCTGTAGTTATTTTAGGCTGACTACCAGATTCCTCTCAGACCTCAGGCCCCTGCCAGTGTGCACAGTTAGCGGTTGGGCAGACATTCAGGAGGAGGTGAGGGTGGGGGAGAGGGAAGGCATGGAATGGAGTGGTTCCAAGACAGACATCCCCAGGCTCCTGTCCTGCCCACTGCTGGCCCTTGCCTGAGGCTGGACTCCCGTGTGTGTCTCAGTATCCTTGTAGGCCCACCTGGAGAGGCACCCAGAAGAGTGACAGATTGTCTGGGCAGATGAACAATTGTTCTGGAGTGGAGGACCACACCAGTTTTTGACATGTGTCGAATCCCCATGGGGGATTGCCTGGAGCCCACCCCGTCCACCAGACGAAGACTCAGCCATGACTCACCTGCTCAGGTGGTGCCTGGAGCCTTACTCACCTGGTGTCCCTTCTGACTCCTGAGACTCTGTGCTCACAGCTTGGACCAGGCCCTGTAACCCTCTCTTAGTTCTTCTCTCCCTTCCTTCCTCCTTTACTCCTTCCTATGCTCCCTATCCCCTGATGTCTCATATAGACAGTGGCTGATCCCCCTAGAAACGTGGGTGGCTTGAGCCTGACAGATGGAAAATGGAGACGGTAGTTTCCAATGCCACCACCACCCCCATTAGAGACATTGCCAGGGATGATGGATAAGCAGGCAAAGAAGGAAATTGCCTACACTGACATAGTGACATTTCTAAACCCTGAGGGTAGGTGCCTCCAAAGAGACCTCCTCTCTGCAGCTGGCTGATGTGTGGATTTCCACTCTGAGCAATTCATTCTGCTGACCCCAAACCCCAGACTCTGTTCTCTGTGAGAATGCAACTCAATCTTAGGGAAATGGGGTATTTATTAAGCCATAGCAATGATTTACATTTCAGTATGAAGCTATTCATTCCACAGATTTTGGGCACCTCCGCAGTGCCAGGCCCTCTCTAGGTACTTGGAATATACAAAGCTGAGAAAAATCTCTGCCTTCTTGGAACTCATATTCCAGTGAGGGGAGAGAGACAATAAACATGATATGTAGTTAAATTATATAGTTGGTTAGAAGGGGGTTAAGTGTTACAATTTTTTTTTTAAATAGTGCGGTGTAGGTAGGGTTGGGAGTGCTAAGAGTGGGCGATAGAGATGGGGTAGGGAAGTCAGTTGTAATTTAAACAGGGTGGTCAGAGTTGGCTTCACTGAAGAGGTGGCACCTGAATAAAGGCTTAAAAGAGATAAGGAAGTATGTATTGAGGATATCTGGGGGAAGAGAGTTCCAGGAAGAGGGAGCAGCAAAGCCCTGAGGCAGGCAAAAGCCCTGAGGCAGAAGCAGGACTGGCAATTTGGAGGCATGAGAAAGGAGCAAAGTGGTTGGACTGCAGGGAGAGGGAGGGACTGTGGAAGCAGAGGTAAAGAGGAAATGGGGGGCAGGTTTCAGGTCATGTGGGGCCCCTTAGATTCTCCCTGAGAGAGTCTGAGTGAAATGGGGAGCTCGTGCAGGGTTCTGAGCAGAGGAGTGACATAGCCTGTTGGGTTGAGACCTGACTCCTGAGCAGTTAGGAGGCTAAGGCAGACATCACACCAAGAGAGGCTTGGGCCAATAGAGCTCAAGTGGGTTCTGGTTACTTTAAGAAGGAGGGCCAACAGAATTTATGGACAGATTGATGTGAGTGTGTGAAAGAAGCAGGAGTGAAGGCTGACTTGCTAGCCACTTCTCTGAGCCTAAGTCTAATGAGACAAGTCTCTTGGGGACTTGAGGACTAAGAGCTCTAAGTGGGGAGGGAGGGTGGTATGGAGAGAGGAGAGGGCTGCAGAGAGAGCAGGCTGTGGTGCTCAAGCAACCCTGCCTCCCACTTCTGCTTTAGCCCTGGCCAAACCCTAACCCAGCTTCTGATGCTATTCTAGGTCTCTCTGTCCCTAAACATTTTGGGTTCTAAAGTTCTGAAGCCTGAATTGGGGGGTCCTGGATTTCTGGGGCATTGGACCCCCACTTGGCATTCTCAGTGTCCCTGGAGAGTGAGGCTGACGGGGCCATGGTTGGCTTTGCATGGGGGTGGGGGTGGGGTGGAGGAGAGCAAAGAGCAGCTGCCATTTCCCTCTGTCAAAGCCAAACCGCTCCCAGGACCTGCCTCTGCCTGTTCTGTCTGAGCCACCAAATGCTGAATTACCTGGCCCTGGGCTCATGTGGGGGAGGAGGGGAATTTAAAGGGCCCACCACACACCTACCCCACCTTGTCTGAGAATCTGGATCATATCGCCTGCTCTCTTCTGTGGAGTTACTTATTAATGAAAAAAGTGTCACATCCTCTTTCCTGGGCAATTCCACGAGTGTGAAACTTCTTGGAAGCCTTGAATTCAGGGAGTCGGGGAAGTGGAGAGAAAGTGATCAGGTGGAGGGCTCCAACCAGGGGTGTCAGAGGTGATGGCCAATCTGGGGGACCTGGATGGGTGTCTCTGTTTTTTTGTTGACAAAGGTAGGGGCGGAGGAAGAGAAGTTGCTTATACTGACTCTCCAATTTGCTAAGTTAAGCCATATTTCACAGGAATGATTATAGGGCACAAGACACTAACATGTATTAGACCATCAGTTCCTCATGTCAACAGCTTATTGCCCATTTGCTAATTACAGCATTTCACCCTCCCCCAACTCAACTTCTTGTGCTAAATTAGAACCTGAGCATTATAAATGTTCAATTTAATCTACAAAAATCCCACCTTATTCCTTTAGAGGTTCTCATATCAGCTTCTTGTATATAATCTTCATGTTGCAGAGAACATTCTATCCAGGGGCTATACAGTCCACTGACAGGCTGGACTGTATAACCAAGTCACCTTTAAATAGAAACTTCGAGGGGAAGAGTAGGCAATGGTGTTCCAGAAGGTTGCCACTGCAGGCTCTCCAGGGCCAAAATCTGGACAGGGTGACCTTCCAAATCTCTCTAAAAGCTCTGTGACCCTAACCTGGAGACCAACCTCTCAACCTGGACCTGTAACTCTCTGCCATTTCCAATGGCTCAAAGCCCAGGAGCCCTATGTCAGTGGCCCACTAGGGCCCCACAAAGGGACCTGAGTCCTCAGGCCTGGCAGGGGGCCAGGGGAAGTCTGCTCTGACTTTATTAGTCCAGATATGGTTCAGCCTTTCCTTCCACCCCTTGTGGTCGGGTGTGTTTCCTGGTCCTCCAGGCAGGCATTCCTGCCCAGGGAGGGAGGAGTGAGGAGACCAGCCCTCCCTGCAGCTGGGGGCGGTGAGTCACAGGTAGTTACCTGTCCTTGGGCTCCCTGCCAACCCTGAGGAGGGAGCTGAGGGGAGGCACTTAGAGTTACCTGTTCACTCTTCTTAAGCTTTCCTTGGGTGAGTTGGGCTTTGACCCCTTCCTGATGAAACCGAGTCCCTTAAGGGTCCTCCAAATTCCCCAAGAAGCAGGGATTTTCCTCTTTGTAGTAATTCGGCCAGGGGTCCGGTGCTTTCCAGGGTCCTGGAAGTTTGGGGCTTCTCACTTTCCAGTAGAAGTGAAGGTCTGGGTTTATAATACTCAATATATAAGCTCTGATCTTTGTGTGCTCTGCCTGCTTTACTGTCCAGGGTGGTCCAGGTCACAGAAGGGCACTGGCCCTTACCGGTCTTGGGAAAGTGCCAAGTGCAGTGTCTGGCACAAACGCAAGCAGCCGTCCCCACCCCAGGAACCCTGGTCTCTTATGATCACTAACATTTGCTTGGTGCTTCCTGTTTGCACCGCCCCTCCCCCCTTCCCCCCAGGCACCCACAGACAGATGGGCACTGCTGTGCCTGATGGAAGGCCTCTCAGACCGACCCACTTGCCCAGTCCCATCCTGGGGGGGTGGGGGGGGAGTGATGCAGTGTTGGCGGATGGGTGTGTCGGCTGCCAGATTCCTGGGACCCGCCCTGCAGTGGGGCTACACCCAGCCAGGGAGTCTCCAGAGGTGAGGCCATTGTTTAAAAACTTGGAGCCAGGAAGAGAGACCCCTACATTCAAGGGGGACGCTCGGAGACGTGACCTGGAGAAAGAACAGCCGCAGCCACGGAGCAAGGTATGTTACCTGCCTTTACCTGCCCAACAGGGGCAGGATGGGGAGGTGGCTGGGAGCGTGGGGTCTGGTTGCAGGGCCTGATTCATTCCTCTTCCTGGGAGCTCTCCTGAGCCGGAGAAAGAGTAGGCAATAACGTTTCAGTAAATGGCAGGTTAGAAATGTCTGCCACTATTTGGATTTCTTTTTCTCATCTGATAAGCACCAAGTGACTTAGAAGAAAGCAAGCCAAGGAAAGGGTGAGCTGGCTGGGGAGAGCTCTTTGATGTGCTGCGCAGAATGCCTAGATCCAGGGGTCTTTCCAGCCCGGGGCGGTGGTGGTAGGGGGAAGCCGGAGTAGTGTCAGATGAGACCCAGGAGACTGGTCTGCCTTGCAGACCACCATTAGCTGTATGTCTGCAGGCCGCAGATCTCCTCCCTGGGTCCCAAATCTCCTGGGCAGTGGTTGGAAATACTGATTTCAAAGCATTAGGATGTACGATTTAAAGATGCCAAGGGTGACCCCTGTTTCCCTTCTCCCCCTGCCTCCACAATCCCCCATCCCTCCGAGCCAGTCAAAGGAGTTAGTGGCTGTCATTGGAGCGTGAGCATCCAATCCAAGGCAGTGGTGGTACCGCGCCCCTAAGGGTAGAGCCAGCCTCGGCAGGGCAGGTCAGCTTCGGGAGGGTCCCCACCTTATTCCAGGCTCCATCCCAGACTTTCAGAATCCCTGCTTTGTTGCTTCCCAGCCATATACCTCCCGTGGTGCCTTGACATTCTGAGTTGCTTTCCTTTCAGATTAACTCCTCATTCACTTTTTAAAAATCTGCCAGACTTGCCTCTCTCCCCATTGCATCCTAGCTACTGCTTATCTCAGAGTTGTGGCTGCCCTAGGCTCACCCTTGGGATGGCTTTGGGTGCTGGTGACCATGCCAGTGGAAGAAGAAGGCTCGTCTCCAGGCCTTTTTCCGCATCCACCCAGTTAGGACTCCTGGTCTGGTCCTGAGAAAGGCTAATCCCTTTTCTTGGGGTGGCAACAAGGACTGAGACCTTTTACAGCTTCTCTCCTGCATAAGGACCAGGCCTTTTCTGTTCCCCTTGTTGTCCTTATGACCATGTGGGACAGGGCAGAGTTGATCCTCCTGCCCTTCCATTCCAGAGGAGGAAGCTGAAGTCTGGGGTTTGGGGAACAGGTCTTTTTTCATGGCACCATGTGAGCCACATGCCAGCTGGGACAGAGCTCCAGCTGGAGGGCCCTGGAATTTTCCTAGCTTTTGGTTACAAATGCACCTGTCTGCTCATCAGAGGTGTTCCAGGTCAAGACCTTAAGTAAAGACTTTGGAAAAAACAGGTGTCCTCAAATGAAAGAAAAGGGGCTAGTGTGGCCTGATGGTGGAGGTGGTGGGGGTGGGTTTCCATTGTTTTACCCAGGCTGCTTTGCTCTCTTCCAGGTGTGGCCCATTAGCTGAAGATGCGGCCCCTCCTTCTCCTACTTTTTAGTAAGTATCCCTTCCCATCCTTCTAAGCTCTGTGATAGAACAAGGAGGTTGTAGCCATGGGGTGGGGGTAGAAGTGGGGATGTTTAATAAAGTGTGAGTGAACATCACCAGGTTTGGGGAACTTGTCTTTAGGGGACAACTGTGAGATTTCCCAACTCCTTTGGACCTTTTGGGGAAGAGATGTTGTCCGCCTCTGTCAAAAGCCTCCCAAGTATCTTTTTATTCTTACCTGAGAGCAGTTTGTGGTTTCCTGAGTGCTCTGAACAGTTAATTTCTCATCCTCTCATCTCAAGCTTCTTCCAGCCCTATCATGGCTCGAGGTCTGGGTTTTCCAGTGAATCGTAGCTGGGCACTCACTAAGTGTGGGCAGATAAAGGAGATGTATACAGGCATCTCCAAGTGCTCCACAGATGGCTCAGCAATCAGCCCCCCCCGGGCTACTGACAGAAACCACGCTGCCTGTGAACAGAGCTGGGCACTGGGTGTCCCGGTGGCTGAGTGCATGTCTCCCACTTGATTCTAGAAGCCCCATATGGATGTCACATTTCAGGGTCCTCCATGGTTTTCAGCTGTCGGTGTTTCTTCTCCTTGCCTTTTCAAGAATAGTTGAGAGTTACAGAGCATGAAATCAGCATTTTTGTTTAAAGGTACCAGGACTGCAATTATTGCTGACCACCACCAGCGAGTGGGAGCATGAGTGGGGGAGAAGATATAGTCTTGCTGATGTCAGTCCCCCTGAGGGACACTGGGTGGCTGGGTAGGTTCCTCTCTCTGTGTTGGACACCAGCATCTCCTTGTGATTACAGCCTTGCCCAGACTCCTGCGCACGCAGCAAGCCTGCTCCCATGGGGCCTGCTATCCACCTGCTGGGGACCTGCTGGTTGGCCGGACCCGATTTCTCCGAGCTTCATCCACCTGTGGACTGACCAGGCCTGAGACCTACTGTACCCAGTATGGCGAGGTAGGCTTTACCTCCATGGCCTCCAGGGCTGGAGGAAGATAGGGTGGGGTGGGGTGAATGAACCTGCCATTTGTTTCCCTGAACTTGGTGTGTTTCTATGCCCTATGGGAGGTACAAGAAAAATATAAGGCAAGATTCTTACCTCTAAGGAATTTATATTTCATTTGGGCAAGGGGAAAGATCTGAATAGCTCTTTTCCCTTTTCTGCTGATTAAAGCTGGAGTCTTTTCTCAGCCCTTAGGCATAGGCAGGATGATTTTTCAAACTTTGAGTTTAGGCATTCAGACATATCATCATCCTCTAGGTATGTAGAACCCAGGGTGCCATCTGGTAACCAAAGACCAGGCTGGTGGGATGTGTGCATTGGGTTGTTTTCTTGCCATGGAAGTGAACTGAGTTGAGCCGTGGTCACTCCGTTGCCATCGTCTTTTTGGCCAGTGGTAGAGTATGATGGGGAGCAGAACTAGCAGGAGAATATATGGCTGCAGGATGGAGTTCAGCTTCTATGCTTTGTAACTGTTGTGTATGACGAGCCAATCTAACTCTGTCAGCCTTGTTAGTCCTCATGATTCATCCAGCTCAGACAAGCTGGGAAATTTTCAAGCTATTGCCAAAGGAAATAGATCAGTGAGATAAATGAGGATGTGTCTTGAGGTCAGCAAAGAGGTTCAGAAACTCAGCTGATGAATTGGAAAATGAGCTGAACAAGTTCAGAAATTTGAAGGCTTAGTTGAGCTGTATGAACTAAATTGCCTATTTAGGCAACTGTTTTTTGTTTTTTTTTTCTGAAAGCTGCTGGTCTTTTTCATCCATAATGTCTCTATACCTTTTTTATAGGACTTTTATTTTTTTTTTTTTTTTTTCCTCTCAGCAAGGTTTTATTATTATTATTATTATTATTATTTTTTCTTTATACTTATCAAGGTTGAAATCACTCAGTGTTTTCTTATCTCTCAGTAGCCTGTCTCATTTGGCTATTTTTTCTATCTTCAAAGCATGGGCTTCCACAAGGGAATGGGCAAGGGATTGTTTTTTTAGGGGTCTCTGCAACATTGGAGAAGAGGGAGAGAGAAAGTGAGTGAGAAACATTGACTGCCATGAAGGGGACTTGGGGTATCTTTCCAGACTGCCGTTGCCCTCAGAACCATGGAGGGCAGGATCCGATACCACCTCTGGGCCTTTCTTCCTTGCCAATCCCCAATGTGCTCTAGGCTACTTTTAATCACAGATACTACCCAGTAGTGGCTTTGGAGGTGCTGAGCAGAGATGACTGTGGCTTCTCATCTCACCCACTTGGATGTAGGAAGGCCATTTGACAGGGTTGGGTAAGATGGCCAGGCTCAGGCGAGAACTCCCTATGGGCCTGGATTATCAGGGGACCTGGAGATACTGAGCTTTCCAGGCAATAGAATGATTTTAGCTGCTCCGTCTCCACCTTTCAAAAATCTTGTGCCACTGACCCCATGTCTGAAAATTTGGGGGAGACATCTGCTGATTCCATTTCTCAGGCTGGCCTGCCTTCTGGGAGGAGCAGCATGGACAGATTTTCCCTGTGCTGGCCTATACTGGACCCCAGCCCAGTGGGGACAGCTTTTTCCCCTCTAGGTCTGGGGCTATTGGCTTCACCCTGCCCTGCCCTCTCCCTCTCTTAGTTGCCTCAGGGAGCTAACTATCTTCGCTGCTCTTAAGAAGCCCCCTGAGAGCAAAACAGGGCCCTTGCAAAAGACACGTCTCGACTTTTATAACCCTGGGATGGGTTTATCTCAGCTATTTTCCTTCTGTGGAAGCCTGAGAAGCATTACATCATCTCTCTCTCTCTCTCTCTCTCTCTCTCTTTCACTATAAAGGGATAAATTAATCCATGTAGACTCTTGGGGGCATGTGAATGACAGATTCAGCCCCAGGTCTGCCGATAACTGGCAGTGTGATCTTGGGCAAGGTATGCTCCTTTTTGAGTTTTGGTTTCCCCTTCTGTAAGGGGGGCTTAGATGAGGTGGTCTGTAGGATCCTCCCCTGCTCCTGCAATCTGTGGGACTGAGCAGACTGCTGTTTCTCTCTTCCTACCTTCCACCTTTCCATCTTATTTCATTTCTCTTTCCCTCCCCTTAAATGCCTAATCTTTTCCCTCCCCTTAAAAGCCTACTCTTAAATGCCAGCAATTAAGATGCACATTAAAAGCACCTTCTAGTCTCTATAGTGAAATCCCTGAACCCTCACTGGATCCAGTTGGTGGCTGTATGATAAAAATTAGGAAATCAGATTTTGATTCTATTGTGTTCCAATTTCAGTTATGCTTAATTTAATTTATTAATAAATGATGTAAGTGACAACTGTAATTTATTAAGCACATATTATGTGTCCCAGGCATCAAAGTAAGGGTTTTTGATGAATTATCTAAGTACTTTTTCACAGAATCCTGAAGTCCTATTGTTATCCATATGAGTCTGACTTTGAACAGTTTGGACGTGTTCTGGGACTCTGAACTCTGAACAAAGCCATCTAGGTGATGAGTTTTCTAGTTAGAAGCAGGGGTGGTATGGGGTAGTCGCAGCTGGAAATGAGGGTGGCATGCCACAGAGCTATGTTTCTAGTATCTGCCTCCTTACCCTCTTCCCCTCAGTCCTGTATACACTCATACATAAGTCAAGACTTCAGGTCAGTGCCTCTGTCCTAGTTTTATTTCTGTGTAGCAAGGAGCCCAGTACAAAATTACCCAACACCCTCTGCCTGTCTGCTGATGGCATGCATGCAAGTGCATTGGGGATTTATGACTCTTGGACATTGCTGCATTGCTCTACCCGCCACTCCATCCTGCTAATAGAGGAGGGATCAGCAGGATGGGCGTTTCAGGAGCAGTGGGGACTTCTTCCAGTTCCAAAATTGTCTCTTCTATCTCTTTACTTCCAAGCATGTCTCCCCCTTTTTCGTGGACCAATCTTAGGCTGCTTGCATGTTACCTCCTATGCCTATTTCTGTCTCAGTGACTAAATCCTGTTGGCCTCAAGGGCTTAGTTCTGTGGGTTTTGGGTTCATGTTGCAACCCTTGCAATGGACATAGGACTTGGCCAGAGTTGCCTTATAGCAATGTTCACTTTGCCTTTCAGGGCCAGTCTGCTGTAGCTACCCTTTAACTGTCTGGCCTTGGGCCCAGGCATTTCTTTTTCCAAAAGGGCAGGTGGGTGGAGTCCCACCCTGTTCCCTTGTTCTTTCTTTCAGTTCCTAGGTAAATTCTGGGAGATTCACTACACCATTGTTTCCTAAAGCTCAAGGCATGGATGAAAATGTTGATAATATCACCTACCCTTGGTTCTCTTTCCATGCTTTCCCTGAACCTCAGTTCCTCATCTGAAAAGTGGTAGTAATAGTAGTACCTGCTTTAGTGGGTTGTGTGAAGATTGAATAATAGAATGGGTAAAGTGATCCCCCAGCAAGGTACATGGCAGATGTGATATGTTCCATTCTCCCCAGCTCCTGTCCCCACCCCAGACTGTCAGACTGCATCCTGGAAGCTGTACGGGCAGGCAGAGGCTGCTCCTACCTGTGAATCATGCTCCTGACCATTTTTTCACTGATCAAGACACATACTTGCATACCATATTGACTTGAACCTGTCCTTGGGCCATCCTGCTCTCTGCCTCTCAAGGTGACTGTGGCTAAGCTGATTGCTGTGGGCTGTTGGAGAATGCAGAGGCAGTCATGGTTTAGCAAAATCTCACTAGACTGGGGATGAAGACATTGGTTCTGGTCCTGGTTCTAACACTTACTTTAGGTATGTGACCTTGCATAGGCCCTGGGACCTCTCAAGTCCTCCATTTTTCCATCTACGAAATGAAGGATTGAGTTAGTCAACCTTTGGCTTTTGTTCCAGCTCTGGTGTCTCAGCCTGCTTCTCAGAGACAGCAGAGATGTGCCTGTGACCCCAAGGGCCTGCCATGGTGTCTCTCGGGAACACTGGCAGGGCAGGGCCATGCTCTGCTGTCATCTCAGGGTTGAGGCGCACTTCTCAGGAGGTGGTGGTTTTGCCTGGAAGTTTTCCAGTCCTAATTTCTGCCTTTAACAAAGTCTCCTCCATTGTTGTGTCTGCTTTCCTTAATGCTTCATTCATCCCCATTCCTTCCCTTTTGGGAATAGTGCATTCCTCAGGTGAATTAACTGTGTACACCAAACAGCTGTCAATTTTATCCTCTAGAAATAAGCTGAGAAGCAGGAGACAGTTGAAGTTTCCCCCACCCCACTCATGTACACAACCCCAAACAAACTCAACATTTCTTTGTTGGACAATTGTCTGTTTTCTTGACCTTTGAGAAGGCTTACATGTAGGCAGAGGATGTGTTCCTATATATAGACTCCGTCCTCTACCCATAGAAGAATTTTAGCCTGTTTCTGACCAAAATATCTGCTTTCTTGTTTTCAAGAAGCTCCACACAGGTCTAAAACATCCCAAGCTCCCACCATTGGAGTTTCACTCTTTTGGAGGAAGTAATGTTGAATTCTTTGTTTAAAATGCAAATTCCCCTGGGAAGGACACCATATCAATCAATTATCAACCATCTCTGCAAGGATTTGTTTTTCAAAAAATTAGCTATGACTTTTGCAAACGACACCAAGAAAGTAAGACCCAGGATGAATACGTTTTTATGGGATAGAAGAAAATGAAAGGGGACATTGGGAGGCAAGGATTGCTATCAGAGGAAAGCAAAACTTGGGTTGGTGGAGTTGGTAGAGTGTGAAATTCTTGGATCCCGGTTGTTATGGGTTGGGGAGTGTGACTTGTAGGTTAAAAGGAGAGAAGAGAGGGGAAAGATTGGATGGGGTGGCCCCAGAGACAAACTGGAAAAACTCACAATTTTGTGGGCCCCAGCTTTTCATCATGCTGCTCCTAGGGTTTGGGCCCTCGAAACCTCTGAGTAGTGTCTTACATATGTCCCTTACTTCTTTGCCCAGCATTCTGAAGAGAACCCAGACACACAAATCAACTCTCAGGTCTAGGGCGACATCTCTGTTTCTGGAGAGTTCTGGGCTGGGGTTAGGGTTGCTTTGCCCAGAGAAGAAGGGAGGAAGTGTCCCGACAATCACCTCTAGTCTCAGCAATTTCTGCTGGCTGCTAAGTGACCACTTTGTCCCTTAAATCAGTGTGGTATAGTGAGTTTTGTAGTCAAACAGACTGGGACAGAAATCCCTGCTTCATCCCTTCCTAGCTTTATGGCCTTGGGTACACTTCTTAACTTCTCTAAGGTCTAATTTTCTAATCTATAAAATGCAGATACTGACCATTTTTAGAATGTAATATATTGACTTCAGAGATTTTGAAGGATGAAATAAGATGAAGTACGTACAGTGGTCAGAAGAGAGCCTAGGGCAGTGTAATTTCTGTGTGTGTGGTATATATCATCTCTACAATCAACTGCAGAAAGTGACATTTTGGAACATAGGTTGGATGGAGATAAAGACAGTCTTGAGTTAAGGCTTTGGGCAAAATTTCACTTCAGGGCAAGGAAGAAGATAAAGCTGAAAGTATCATAACTCTGGGGCTCTCTTCTTACCAAGCACATGCAGCAGGCTCTGACTTTTGGCCTTTATGGAAGTACACATTGGCAGAAATGCCAAGGCTTGTGGATCCCCAGTGGAGTCTAATGGAGCGCTTGCTGACCAAAGGCCTTGTGGGTCCCGTGCCCCTCCCCTCATCGCTGGGAAGAATGTTTCTCTAGTATAGCATCTGGCCAATGTCTTCGTTTTCTCTTGTTTCCTTTGCATATTTGCTGTGTGTGCCTTCAACTTGGGATTGATAAGCTGACATTGGAGAGAATTCCACTAGCATGTTAGAGCAAGAAGGAACTTAATCATCTCACCCACTGCTGTATTTTACCAACGAGGAAGCTGAAGTGGAGAAAAATGTCTTTTCTTGCAGGCAGCTAGATTTCTTTTGGTCCTGGCTTCCTTTATTTTTTTCCCTAGTCAGTGGTAACCTGCCTGATTGTAGCTCCTTAGATGGACACAGGAGAGTGGTAACTTTACCGCCTGGTTTGTTCAGGGGAGGGAGCTGGGCCTGTGTTCCTATTTTATCCTAAAATTAGCTCTCTGCCTGCAGAGGCAAAGGGCTTTGATTTGCATTTGCCTTCCTTCTCCACCTCTCTTCACTGTGATTCAGGCCCTTGCTGGCTTTTGCTCTCTCCTTTGCCCTTCCCAGCTGTCTTGCGGGGTATGGGGTGGGATGGTGGTGTTGTCTCCTGGCCAGATTGCTGAGTTTCTAGCAAGTTCCAGGATGAGGCCCAGCCTTTCCAGCTGGAGAGCAAGCAGGAGCCAAACTGGCTGGAGGCGTGATAGGCTCAATCAATAATAATGCTGTGTCTCTGAGGTGGGGCAGCCAGGAGAACTCTGGCCAAATGACCCTGGTGTGGGAGGCAGCTGCAGCTGACAGCTTCCATTTCGGGCAGAGACGGAGGCACATGACATATAAGGGAAGAGACTCCCATAGAGAATCACACAGACTCACATATAGGTGGAGGAGAATAAAATAGAAAAGGAAGCAGCGGCCCAGAGGGAAAGAAGAAATTTGCAGTTTGTCTTCATGTGGGCTTCTGCCATAAGCCACTCTATTTTCAGGCCTCCATTCTACTAGCTAGTTGACAAGCAGAGGTACTTAAAATGCCTGTCCCAAGCCTCTTGGCCTAGCCTGTCTCCAAGGCTTGAGATTAATCCTTCCGTAGCTATGTTACTATGATAAGCAGCTCATAGTTTTTTAGGCTCATGAGGCCCCTCTCATCCCACATCGGGGCCTGCACATATAGAGGGAAGGTGGAGAGGGTATGGGAAATGCCAGACTGTGAAGACAGAGGGAGAGAACAGGACAATGGACCCAGGCTGAACACCTTGGATGTTTTTATTTTGATTCCTAATAATGTATATTTTCCTGAGTATAAATTTTAATATATAGTTAAAATAAAACAATTTGGCAAATATTAAAAAATAAAGAAAAAAGTCACCTTTAATCCATTATCAGAGAGAGATGTAAGGCCAAAATGATCAAATATTTAGCAAATTCATATGGTTCAACCTCATATGTTGCTGTATTTCCTTCCAAAGCACTTTTTATTTCTTTTTATTTCTTTAAAGAAATGTATTTGAGATCATCATGCACATATAAATTTACCTCCAACTTTTTTTTTAAACACTATAATATAAGCATTTCCCCCTACAATGAAAAATGTTCTCTAAACAGTATTTTTTTTTTTTTTAATTTGCATATGGGCAGGAGGCACCAGGGATCGAACTCCAGAACTCCAGCACGGCAGGTCGGAGCTCTGCCTGCTGAGCCACGGCAGCCGCCCTAAACAGTATTTTTTAATAGTTACATAATACAACATCTTTTGGAAGCATCAAGGGTATTTCCGGAGTCTCAGATTGAGCCATTCTAGCTCTGGTGCCCCATGGCCCAGGGAAAGAAAGAGCCTTGTTTCTGGCACTCGCTTGGCCAGGAAACAGGCTGGGATTGGCTCCCAGCAGCGCTGGGGAGGGAGCTCTGGTGACAGGCTGCCGGAAGGCAGCTGGCCCTTGTCTTTCCTCAGGACAAGTGCTGAGGGCAGATGGGGGAGGGGGAGTGGAAAAATTTGCCCCTGGGGGCTGGGCAGAGTGGGTAGGAGGGCATGCTGATTGCCAGGGACCAAAATAGGGCTTTGGAAGGGAGTCGGATTCCAGCAAGCTCCCTCTCTTGCCCCAAAAGATTTATTTTCAGTGCTCAGGTATTCCAGCAACTCAGGTATCTCCAGACTCTGTGGCAACTAGACTGGGTTAGCTTGAGAAGCCAGCTATCTTCCCAGAGTTTTCTCTCTGCCTTGGGTTTCTCCAGGATCAGCTCCAGGTTCAAACCAAGTACTTATAGGGGTCCGTTGGGGGCATCAGAGTCTGCCCCCTTTACCGTGTGCCCTCAGGTCAGCTCGTTTCCTAGTGGAAATGAGAGCGTGAGAGGGAAAGAGACCAGAGGGAGGTGGTAAGGGCCCCCCTTTGATGCTACCACCGGCTATCAGACCAAAGGAAAATCATGTAGCCTTTTTTTTTCTTTTCTTTTCATATAGCCTTTTTGAGCCTCAGCCTTTTCATCTATAAAATGGGAATAGGTCTGTTGTGAGAATTAAGTAAGTTATTGTACTGAAACTCCCTAATACATCCTGGGGCATGGTAGGCACTCAATCATCTAATATTGATATTTTGTGTCCTTATAATACCCCCACCCCTTCTGGTAAACTCTCTAAATGTGGGGAGTGCCTAGCAATTATGTTAATGAAAATAATGAACATTTTTTGAGCATTTACTATTCATTTATTATTCATCAAGTATTTATTGTGGGCTACTTATGTGCTGGGCACTGTTCTATGAACTGGGAATATGGTAGTGAACAAAAGCAAGTTTCTGCCCTGATGAAGTATACACTTTAGCAGAGGGAGGCAGAGAGTAAACAAATACATAAATAGTGAAAACGTAATTTGTCAAGAAGAGATGTGTACTAAGGAGAAACTGTAGCAGAAGAAGGGAGATGGTGCTATTTTTTATAGGGCCTCTGTACCAGTGACTCTTTGAGGATTAAACACACAAAGAATTAGTTTTAAATAATGCAGTTTTGGAGATGACAAGGACATCGCCAAGTACCCAGAAGGGTGACACTTTTCTTATTTTGCAGATTGGAAGACGGAGATGGAAAGTGGGGTGGGAAGAAGAGGCCCAGAGAGCCAGGACTCCTGGTTCCCCTTCTGTGTCCTCCACTGCCCCAAGCTGTGGATAAGTAAGATAGGGATGGGGTAAGGAGTTTCTATAATTCAGGATACAGGCAGGGCATATTCACTATGTCTCTTGGGGACTAAGTTGTCAGGTTTTTCAGTTCGAGTCAGCAGACACCACCGGTTCTATGCTATCAGCTTAGTTAGCCTATTGGCTTGGGCAGGGCAGAGGTTTAGGAGCTAGGATGACTTCAGAGGCCACCAAAGATGCCATGGTTGTGGGAAGTGGAAGCTTGGGGAAAAGCAGAGACATGCAGCATGCGGTAGGTATAGGTGAGCCTGCCCAGGACTAGTGAGGCTTTTGTCCAAGCCTGGCTTCTACTCGCAGGGTGTATGGAGTGTTATGAATAAATGTTCTTCAATCTGGGTGCATAGTTTGGGACCATGGCTGCTCAAGTGAAGCACAGATTTTGTGTGTACTATATGGGGGTTGCTGGGACAAGGTCTCTGTGTTAGTGTGTATTCACAGACCAACTGCAAACAAAAGAGCAAGATACATGTGGCCCCTCTGGGCATGTTCGTTTTTTGGTGAATTCTGCCTTACCATGGACCCACTGGGGCTCGGTTCCGTCTCTTGTCACTGTAGGTGATGGGCATAGGCAAGGGAAGGTGTGGTTTCTTGGGGACCTCCCTAGTAATGCTGGTTGCCCACTTTGACCCAGATCTTCATGGGAAAGGCCTCTGCCCTTGGCTCTGGCACTGTGAACTTCCTCTGCCCTGTGTCTTCCTGGCCTTGGGCCCTCCTACCGACAGAGCCCTCCTTGGTTGGAGACTCCAGGCTCTGAAGTAGATAGAGGCTTTAGAGGTCATCTAAACGTAACTAGAATGTTGTCTCTCTGAGGGCAGGGAGCCCAGAGTCATGGCTAGCCCATGCACATGGTGCATGCTCAATAAATGTTTGTTGAATGAATGAACAGCTTTCGTCTAGCCCATGCTAAATTTATAGAGGAGAAAACTGAGCTTAGAGAGTGGGGAAACAGAGCCAGGACTAGAACCCCAAATTACCTTTACTCGCTCCCTTTGTCCATTTTTAGTGTCCCCTCTCCTTGGTCCTCAAAACCCAGTATTCTCCAGTCTTCAGGCATTAAGATAAAAACTGTCCTAGCTCATGCCTAACACCTGGGAGTTGCTAAATATTGTGAGTTTCTTTCTTTCTTTTTTAATTTTGTCCATAGTACTCTAAACAAGTTTGTTCTCAGAGCAATATCATGCACCAAAATTATTTTTTCTACTGCCTCATACCACTCCTCTAAATACTACATCTATTTACTTAATTAGAAGTTAGGAGGGACATAAGGAATTAAACTGTAAGGTGACTAGAAGCTCTGTTTTAAGACGTTAATCCTTCCAAGTATGTTATTGAAATCAGTAGATCCCTAAGGGTAGGTTTTCCACTGAGGGAACATACGAGGGAGAATTCTATCAGGACCCCACCTCTGAGTTTCTACTGTCTCCCCCTCCCACAGAGGCAGATGAAATGCTGCAAGTGTGACTCCAGGCTGCCTCACAATTACAACAGTCATCGAGTGGAGAATGTGGCTTCTGTCTCAGGCCCCATACGCTGGTGGCAATCACAGAATGGTGAGGGTCTGCCACCTAGAGGGGCCCAATCTGTGGAGGGAAGGTGTCTGGGCATCCTTTGGGCTTACTAGACATGACTTATGGTGGTGGGATATGAGTTGACAAGGAGAAATTTTCTGCCTCTTTATTTGGGGTCTGTTGGTGGAAGGGTTTATGAAAGGTCGAGGAAGGGAGTGAGAAGAGGGGAATACTCTTAGTTCACGCCACTTAATCATAATGGGCTTATTGAATGAACTAAGCTTTGGGAACAGGGCTGTGCTGAAGAGACAAGCTGAAATTCTTCAAGGTATTAGGGGCATCAAAGTGATGGTGGGAATGAAATTTGGCCACTGTTTTGGTTTGTAAGCTGCCAGAATGCTATATATCAGAACTGGAATGGCTTTTGAAAAGGGGAATTTAATAAATTAGAAGTTTACAGTTCTAAGCCTATAAAATTGTCCAAGCTAAGACACCAACAAGAAGTTACCTTTCCTCAAGAAAAGCTGATGGATCAGGAAATACCTCTGTCAGCTGGGTGGGTAGTCACATGGCTGGTATCTGCTGGTCCCTTGCTCCTGGTCTTTGTTGCTTCCAGCCTCTGTTCCTATGGGGGTTCCTCACTTTGCTTCTCCTGGGCTGGCTTTCATCTCTGGGCTTCCCTTGCCTCTTTCCACGTTCTGGCTTGCTTCACATCTCATGGTGATGTCTGCTGGGCTCCAAGCATCTCCAAAAGTCCATGTCTCTGTTCCTTGAAGCAACTCTTCTCCAAGCATCTACATCTGCTCTGTCGACTCTGAGGCTTCTATTAAAGGATTCCAGTAAACTAATCAAGACCTATCTGTAATGGGTGGAGTCACATCTCCATCTAATCAAAAGGTCATACCCACAGTCAAGCGTGCCACATCTCCATGGAGATAATCTAATCAAGCAGTCCAATCTACAGTATTGAATTGGGATTAAAAGAAATAGTTTTTCCCACAAGATTGGATCAGGATTAAAACATGGCTTTTCTAGGGTACATAATATCAAACTGTCACAGCCACAAATATATAGTCTTGAATAGATGACTATGGAAAACATACTGGTACTACTCCTCTCCAAGAGGAAAATCAGAGAGTCAAGGTTGGAGAGTTTCTGACCTTCTAGGGCTAGGAGCACCTAGGGCCTTCTTTCAGGGCTGGGAAGGTGGAAAGTCTCTTGCCTAAAGTTACTACTTTTTGTCCTTCCAGATGTGAGCCCTGTCTCTCTGCAGCTGGACCTGGATGGGCGATTCCAGCTTCAGGACATCATGATGGATTTCAAGGTGTGCTTCCTGGGTAGGGCAGCAGGTGGATTAGGGATCCTGAGCCCATGTGGGCTTGGAACCTTGGAGGAGCACCGTGTCCTTGTCTCTCCAATCTGGGATTGATGGCGCATGCTGGGTGGGTTACCCTTTCCCCAGGTTGGTATGACAGTCTCACTGAGCTTATACCATTGTGACAGCAGAGTCCCCGTCTTGGGAGAGTAGTGGGACTTCTAGGCCCCCTGTCTTGGTTGTGTGGGGTTGTACTTCCTCTGCTTCTCTGCAATCCCCCCTACCCTCACCCCATCTAATTAATTCAACTCTGCCAAGTACCAATTTTACCGGTCCTGGCTGTTTCATACATATTTGTGTATTCTTTCATATACTTTGTTTTAATGGTTTTGCATAGTCAATCGCCCAAAGGAGTTCTGATGAAAGATACTAAGAACTTTAGAGCTGGAATGGCCCTTGGGGATTGCTAGTGTAACTGTCATAATGAAGTTGAGTCTAACCAAAATCCAAGAACTGTCCTAAGCACATGAAAGATGTGTCTTCAAAGCAGCCCTCTTGGTGGGCAATTTGCTCATTCAGTGCTACTACTTCTCAAGGTATTTTTGGACTCCTCATTTAGAACAACCTTCTGAGATACTACTTTTGTAGTGAACATTTTCACTCATTTGTGGCAAATCATCTTTTTTTTTTCTTGGAGAAGGTTTGATTTTATTCTTTCTACAGAAATAGTCAAATATTTAAGCATCAAGTTTGGTTAATAAGATTAGATGACCAGGAAAGGCAGTATATTTTTCAGGAGTTAAAATCAGCTGTCAATAAAAAGTAATAGGGCCAGAGACCCGGGTTCGATTCCCGGTGACTGCCCATGCAAAGAAAAAAAAAGTACTAGGGCCTATTTTTTTTTACCTGATTGAGGAAGTTGGTTCTAAGTGCCTTGCCCCAAGGAAAGGTCAAAAGTATTTTGAGAAATGCCAATGTCATTTGAATAAATGCCCAGTCTCTGAAGGTGACAATTCTGAATGGCAATTTGTTGGATGCATACCGTTAAAGAGTCCTATTGCTTTACCATCACTCTCCCATTCATTTATTTGTCCATTCATGCTACACACATGTGCACACTGGTTATATGTTAGGCTTAGAGACAGACATTGGGGATAGAAAGATGAATAAAACCAAATCATGATCTTCAAGCTGCTTGCAGTAAAACAGACTAAGAAACAGTAGCAAGAGGGTGTGATGAGGGCTCTGAATGTAAATAAGAGGTGTTGGGGAGCTCAGAGCTGGAGGCATCTAACTTGGTCTGTCCTGGGGTGTCAGGGAAGACAAAGCCTCATGAACCCTAACAGCCAGGTGAAGGGCAAACCTCATTCCAGCCAAAGAGAAGAGCAAGTGCCAAGGCCTTGAGGCAAGAGGCAGGATGGTATGTAATTGGAGTGGCAGCAGGGGAATGCACGCAGAATCTGGAGGGAAAAATGTGTGTGTGGTGGGGGTTGGGAGGTGGAGAGCTGCCGGCTGGGAAGAGATGGGTTTAGGGATATAAATGCGAGATGGGGAGTGGATTTACCCATACGTTTAGTACAAATGTGTACTAAGCACCTACAGTGTGCCTGACAGGGACTGTGCTAGATGCTGGTGATACAAATGTGAACAAGACAGGGGTCACTCCCGTCTAACGTGGTAACTCTCAGGAGGGGGTGATTTTGCCCCCACCCCCAGAGGACACTTGGCAGTATCTGGAGACACTTTTGGTTGTCACTCCTAGGTGGGTGCCCCGATATCTAGTAGTTAGAGGCTGGGAGCTGCTCACCATTCTACAATGCACAGAACCCGCCCATCCCCACGCACACATAACAATTATCCAGCTCAAAATATTAATAGTGCTGAGGTTAAGAAACCCTGGACTAGTGAGGGAAGGATAAAAGTCAAGAACTAACAGATAAATAATTAGAAATTACGGTAACATTTATGAAGGAAACAAACAAGATGCTGTGATAGAAAATGATGGGGTACGGCGAGCAGGGCATGAGCAGAAGGGTTCATCTTAGGTGGGTGTATATAGATCTCAATGAGGAGGTGACATTTACACCGAGAACAGAAGTTAAAGTACCATCAGGGGAAGAGCTGTCCAAGTAGAAGAAATGACATGGACAAAGCCTTGTGAGGAGGGCACGAGCTTGGGGTGACAGGCCTGAAGGTCAGTGCCTGTGGAGGTGGAGGTGTCCCATACGTGAAATGACGCGATGAGGCAGGTGGGCCCTAGCACCCAGGTAGCACAGGCTGCTGCAGCCAGGGTCAGCAGATGGGGTTTTATTCAAGAATAGAAGGAAGCAATGGGTTTTTAGCAGGGGAGTGACTCACTCATATTATGTTTTAAAAATAAAGCTGTCTCTGTATGATGGTGGGTGTGACTGAGGTAAGGGTGAAGGAGGGGAAACAGGTGGAAGGCTGGGTGCCCAGGGGAGAGGTGGCAGTGTCCGGGACAGGCTGGTGGCCCCTGGGGCCTGATTGAGAATCTGTTTTGGAGGTTGGGTTTATCAACTGGCACTTCAAAGAAGCGGTCCAAGCTGGGAGCTGTTGGCATAAAGACCCATTTAAAACCTTGGGAAATGGATGCATCACTGAGGGAGAGAGTATAGGGAGGCAATATGTCATGCCAAAAAGCTCACATTTTATCTGTAGGCCAATGCGGTTGGGTGGAAGGGTCTCATGCCGGGCAGAGATCTGTCCTGCTTACCTGTCCAGTGAAGTGGGGAGAGGCATTTGGAGGAAGAGGCTGGAGGCTGGACATTAGTTCCCGTCTTATGGACTCATTTAGGCTCAGGATGCCCATGGCCGGGAGAATGGAGGAACAGCACCAAGAACTGGCAGGGACAAAAAAGGTTTGCTGTGGGAAGTGCAGGGGAGAGAATTTTCCGATCTGGAAGCCTGTATGGGCAGGCCGATTAGGGCCCAGGCCTCTGCACTGCAGATCTCATTCCTATGACGCTCCACACGAGCCCTAGGGAGAGCCTCTAGTGGCCTGTGGTTGGCCAGGCTGCACTGGGCCTGGATGCTGCTGTTCCCTTTGCTCCCTCTCCGCCCCCTTTGTCCCTCCCTCATTGTGGGTCTTCTGGGCGCTATTTTCAGAGACTGTTTCCATGACTGTGGCCCCATGGAGCCCAGGGCCAACTCCTCCCCTCCCGTCAGTCATGCAAGCCCCACCCTGCCCGTGTCTCCGCAGGAGCCCCTCCCCGCCGGGATGCTGATTGAGCGCTCCTCGGACTATGGCAAGAGCTGGCGCGTGTACCAGTACCTGGCTGCCGACTGCACCTCCACCTTCCCCCGGGTCCACCAGGGCCAGCCTCAGAGCTGGCAGGACGTTCGGTGTCAGCCCCTCCCCCAGAGGCCTAATGGACGCCTAAATGGGGGGAAGGTAGGTAGACGGGGGCTGGCAATGCTGGAAAAGTAGGCAGGGGGAGAGGTCCCTGATGCCCCAGTGCTCACGGTGTCGAGAGGCAGATACCCGCAGTGCTCTCCCCGGATCCTCGCAAGTGTGAGCTGGAGACATCACTGCCCTCCAACAGGCAGGGGGACCCACTCTCCCGCCTGAGAGGCGAGACCACCCTCCATCAGCTCCCCTTGCTGTCTTTCCTGAACTCTCCAAGACATCTCCTCTAGCCACCCTCAAAATTTTGACTGCTCATCCCCTTTGCTGCTTTGCAGGGTTTTTTTTTAATTTTAATTTTTAAATTTTTTTTTAATACCAAAAAAACACCTAACAAACGCAAACATTCCTATTTTGATCAGGATATATGAATTACTATATAATCAGTAATTCACAGTATCATCACATAGTTGTATATTCATCATCGTGATCATTTCTTGGAACCTTTTTTGCAGAGTATTTTAGAAACAACTTGAATCCACTGCATAACCCACCCCTCCTCTCTTTTATAGTCTCTTCCCCTGTGGCTCATTGGCAAATCCCTATATTTCAAAGGGCACCGCTGACTTTCCTCCAGTGTGAGAGGAAATGGTTAAATTACACAAATTTAATTTATTCCCTGATTTCACCTTGGTAATGGTTTCATGCAAGCCTGGAGTTTTCAGGTTTAATCCGCCCTTCTTAACTGGCTGTTTTGCTCTGTCCAGATCCTTGGGAAGAAATTCAGGTAGAATCCAGAGTTCAAGGTCACCTGAACTTGAACCTTCAGCTGGAAATGAGAATCTGCCTCTAGAAACATTTCTGAATGTTTCTAAATCTTGGTTTGCTGGAACTGCTATCACAGATACTATAAACTGGTTTGGCTTAAACCACAAGCATTTCTTGGCTCACGTATTCAGAAGCCAGAAGTCCAGATTAAAGAGTGGAGAACTGCTCTTGCTCAGGGCAGTCACGTTCTGGGGCTGGCTGCTGTCAGTCCTTGGGGTTCCTTGGCTTGTATTTCTATCTCCCATCACATGGCGCTGTCTTCTCCTTGTAGCTCCTGTGACACCCCAGCTTCTTTATAAAACCTCCAGTAGTCCAGTTTAAGCCCATCCTCATTCAGCTTGGCCATACCTACCTAAAAATAGCATCTTCAAGAGTCCTATTTACAATGGTTCATATCCACAAGAATGAAGATTAAGGTTAAGAACATGTCTATAATTTAACTCACCCCGTTCCCCTAATCCTCCCGATTTGACTCTAATTCTTTTATTTCTTTCAGGACTGCTTTCTCCCCCCTCCTCCTCCAAGGCTATATTTTCTCTTTTCCTGTTGCTGGTGAAAGCTCTCAGTGAACCCTCCCGGAGTCTCTCACCTGGGCTGGGTGCTCAGACAGGTGCCTTTCCTTCAGGCAATTCATCTCTTTCCTTTGGTTTTAGCAGCTCGTCCTTGATTATATCCTTATCCAAATCTCTGTTACCCACATTTTCTGGACCCCAGATCGGAACACATGTCTGTAAACACATTCCTGGTTTGTGGAGAATTGATGTGAAAACTCTTCCTAAGATGAGGTCACATCTAATGAGTGTTTTTTTTTTTTAATAAAAAGAAAAAGCATAGTTGAAATTGGGGATGTCCAGAGAGTTGTAGTCACCTCATCCGTGTGTCCATGGGCTCAGGACTCTCTTGGTTGTCCTGGGTCACTGGGAAATTAGTATCCCCCCAAGTCTCGTGGGCAGGTTATGTGTCTTAGCATACCTTCTGACCTTAGAAAACTGGGGAATCCTTAGGATACCTGTAATTTCAATTGGAGAGGGGAGGTTGTGCGCACACACACACACACACACACACACACACACACACACACACACACTCCTTTAGGGTCTAGTGGTCACCTCGCTCCCTCCGGGCAGTTGACATGTCCATGGTCTCTCCCGGGTTCCTGGAAGAAAGATCTTAGAGGAGGCTGAGGAAGGCCGGGTGGGAGGGAGGGCTTCTTTTGAGTCAGGGCACACTGTTCTCCTCTTCTTGAGTTCTGCCCTTTCCCCTCTCTCCGTAGGTCCATCTTAACCTCATGGATTTAGCGTCTGGAATTCCAGCAAGTCAAAGTCAAAAGATTCAAGGTCAGTGTGGCTATTCCTGCAGCCTGTGGGGCTGAGGGCGGTAGTGGGGAATGAAACAGGGTTTGTCATGGGAATTTCCTGGTCTCTGTGTTTTTGTTAACATTGTTGGGGATTAAATGCTTGCCCGGCCAACCTCACAGGGGCATTGAGGTAGCCCCAGGGATGAAAAGAAAACCAAACCCTGACTGGGAGAACCTTCATCCTGAGATTGTCGGGTGCTGTGGGGAGGCTGAGAGCTGGGGAGGGCGGTGTCTGCTATAACTCATGAAGCCAGGGAGCAAGAGGTGTGAAATGATTCTTTTCCTACCTTAGGAACCTATTTGCCCCTCACATCTTTTCTTTTCCCTTCCCTCAATCCATCCCTCCTTGCTGTTTTCTCCCTCTCAGAGCTGGGGGAGTTCACAAACTTGAGAGTCAACTTCACCAGGCTGGCCCCTGTGCCCCAGAGTGGCTACCCCCCCACCAGCGCCTACTATGCCGTGTCCCGGCTGCGGCTGCAGGGGAGCTGCTTCTGCCACGGCCATGCAGACCGCTGCACCCCCAAGCCTGGAGCCCCTGCTGGCCCCTCCACCACTGTGCAGGTGACAACTCAGGGTGGGAAGGCTAGAGGGGAGGAGGGCATGGACAAGGCAGACTAAGTACCTCTTCGGAGCTCCCATGATGCAGGGGGGTACTAAACCTAAGATTGGGTATTTAGTTGTTTTTTTTTTTTGAAATTAATCTAAATAATCATCACTTTAAGAATCAGAATTTATAGTACATATCTAGATCTACTTCATGATTTGGGATGGTTTTTCTTTTCAGTTACATATAAGTATGTGTGTTGATAGATAGGGCTTCTGGGGAAATTAAGGCAATAGTTCTTGAACCTGGCTGCACGTTATAATTTCCTGAGGAGTTGGAAAATGAACAAACAAGGCCCAGACTTCCACCCTCGGATACTCTATTATTTTATTTTTTTAGAACTCTAAGTGATTCTAACGTACTGTCAGGATTTAGGGCCATTTGTTTAGGGACTCTAAAGACGCTATATCTAGTGGTGAGAAACAGGGCAGGGCACACAAATGTAGTGCAGCTGTGACAGCTATCCCACCTCCAGTTCATCAGGGTGGGGGACTGAGAAACTCCAGGTCAGCAAGCTCCCCAGGGAATTATGCTGTGACGCCAAACTTGGACCACCTGGTAAAGAAGAAAGGATCTTGGGCAAAGAAGCAGAGGACTAATCATTTTCACTTTTCGGGGGCGTCTGTTCCTTTACCACTATACTGCAGACATGAGATTTGCCCTATCGATAGAAAAACAAGAGGAAATCCTGGAAGATGGCCCAGGGGGAAGTGCAGGTAAAATGAGCATCCCATAGGCTTTATTCTGTCTGCTCGATCAGCTCCTGCCCCAGATAATGGGAGTCTAGCGTGAGTGCGGCTCTCAGGGCCTGTAAGACAATTGTTAGAACACAAGGCTGAGCAGGGTGGCACAGGGGAGCAGGACGACATGCTGTGGGACTCACGGCAAGGCCAGAGCCCCCCCAGCCCTGGCTGTTCTCAACTCTGGCTGCACAAAGAACCAGCACTTGGAAAAAATACTGCTGCCTAGATCTCGCCCACTCAGATTTGGTTGGAATTGGTTTGGTGTGGCACTAGGGCCTTGGTTTTTTTAAAAAGCTCCCCAGGTGTTTCTGAGGTGCAGCCTGGGTTGAGATCTGTGGAATTAGAGGGACCAGGGGAGGCTTTATGAAGGAGGTGCCATCCTAGGTGGAGATTAACAGTCAGGGTTTTGCTTGTGAATATGGAGATAAGGGAATTCCAGGCAGAAGGAAAAGTATCAGCAAAGGTCAAAAGGTAAGAAAAGTAGGGTTCTGTGGGGAGCAGCTGGAAGTTCCACTTGGCTGTACTGTTAGGAGGGAGTGGTAGGTGAGAATGAAACCAAACGTGACATAGATCCTTGAATGCCAGGCTGAGGGTGTTGGGCTTAATTTGGAAGGCAATTAGCGCCCAATAGCTGTTCTATTTTTATACCGAAATGAGTCGAGTGACAATTCATTATAACAGTTCCATTATCTGAACAATTGCAGTCGTGGATTGCTGGAATAGAAATCACCGGAGGGCCCAGCAAGCTTCTAGAATCCCAGTTTATTAACAAGAGTGTCTGAGCACCTTGTAGGTGCCACTCTGGATTGGGCAGCACAGGGGTGTCTCAGTGCAAGGAACGAGATTTAAAGAATCTAGCCAGAGGAACAGTGCAGGTAGGTACGCACGCGCGTGTACACACATACACATACATGTACACACATGCATGTCTGCTTATGCATGGACTAAGCAGACCAAGAAAACCACACAAAAAAACAAAAGACAGACATGCTGCAGTGTGTGTCACAGGACCTGAGCGTCGGTTGGAGCATTGAAGGAAAGCATCCTGGTAGAGCTAAAGTCTGAGCTGGGGAGGGGTCAGAGGGGATAGATCAGAGGGGATAGGGCAGGTCCATTCCTGGGACCCTCTATTGTTGATTATGACTGATGACTGTCAACCCCCCTCCAAGGTCCATGACATCTGCGCCTGCCAACACAACACCGCCGGCCCCAATTGTGAGCTCTGTGCCCCCTTCTACAATGACCGGCCCTGGAGACCTGCAGATGACCAGGACCCCCAGGAGTGCCAAAGTATGAGTCTGGGGTCATCTTCCCTCCCCTGTAGTGACCTAGGTCAGGTGCCAAAGCCCCTGGGATGCAAGTACCTCACCTGGGACCCAGGGAGAATCTATTTTATATTCTTTAAATCTAAATCTAATTGCCTGCTCACATTTAAACCTCCCTGTTCTGCCTGGTTGGACAGAGTGGGTTGCATTCCTCTCTTGACCCTCCCCCCTTTCTCTTCTGCAAGGTCTGGAGGGGAACTCACTTGGTCCATACTTCTGACTCCAGACAGCTTTTGCAGCCTGCCCCAGGTCCTCCTTCTTCTATCCCCTCCAGCTGCCTTCCCCTGTTTAGGGTGTATTTGGTGCCCACTTGCTAATTTTCCTGCTTGGTCCTTGTCTGCACAAATGAGGAAGATGGGTTCCCAGCTCAGAGAAAGGCAGTGGCTAGCAGGAGACCCATGGCGGGTGTTGGAGGGGGCTGGGGCTAGGCCATTCAAAGGGTCTTTCTGGCCCAATAGGGCCACTGTTCTCGGGTTAGAAACCACACCAGCAGCTGGAAAGGCTGCATTCTCACTCTATTCTGCCTTCTTACTGGTCATGTAACCCAAAGTAAATTACATACACCTCCCTGGGCCTCAGTTTTCCCCATTTCCTTGTCCTGAGCAGCTTGCTGAGTGGTTAGAGATGCCAATAAGCTGTCCTGAAAGTGCTTTGTAGATGGCAATGGTGCTGGCTGAATGTAGGCCTGCGGCTCTCCTTTTCCAGGGTGTGACTGCAACGGGCACTCAGAGACGTGTCACTTTGACCCAGCTGTGTTTGCCGCCAGCCAGGGGGCACATGGAGGTGTGTGTGACAACTGCCGGGACCACACCGAGGGCAGGAACTGTGAGCGGTGTCAGCTGCACTATTTCCGGAACCGGCGCCCGGGTGCTTCCATTCAGGAGACGTGTATCCGTGAGTAGGAACTCCAGGGACTCAGGGTGTTATCTGTTCATTACTCCCCATCTTTTCTGGTCATCAGAATATAAGGTAGCTTTGCCTG
The DNA here is from genome assembly GCA_004026745.1 of Myrmecophaga tridactyla. NCBI lineage: Eukaryota > Metazoa > Chordata > Mammalia > Pilosa > Myrmecophagidae > Myrmecophaga > Myrmecophaga tridactyla. Next base: position 4,992 of record PVIY010015287.1, on the reverse strand, counting down.
CCTTCCTGGGGACACAAAGGCCCAGGGAGCATGAAGATTTGGTAGTGGGTCAGGACTTGGGTGCACTTGTCTTGGCTATGCACTTCTAAGCAAGTCACTTAACCTCTCTGGACCATCACTCTGTGAGGATCAATCAACAAATTGTCATATAGCCCTTATTTTGGCCATAGGAGAGAAAAAAGTAAATAGAAAATAAAGTCCCTGCTGTCAAGGGAACTGTAGACTATTTGGTAATGTAAACCATAGATACATGAAGAAGAAGGAGCAATGGAAGGGAGGGTGGGAAATAACATTTACTGAGTGCCTCCGTGTGCCAGGTAGTTTGCAGGTGTGGATTTGGGAAGAGAGATAGTGGGGAGGGGAAGTCTGTACTCCTGAGGGATTTGGGGCAAACTCCTTTATTTTCTTCAAGGAGAAGGGGACATGCCACTTTCAATCTCTCCACTAAGGAGGGACAGAGCAGATGTGGATGGAGTGTCCTAAGGAGGGCCCCTTGGGACTATAGCCTGGGGGTGCATGAACACGAGGGAGTTGGGAAAGGGGAGCAGCATTTGGGGCCCCCCCTCTGATCTGTCTGCCAGCTGTTTTCTCCCCTTCCTACCTGTCTTCACCCTGCAGGAGATGCGTCTGATTATGCTCAGAAATCTTTGTGGGCTCCCCATATAGAGATAAAATCCACAGCCCACACATGGTGCACAGGCCCTTCACGGGCTGGCTGCAGCCTCGTCCCTGAAGCTCCTCCATCGAGCATCCATGCGCAACTAGCAGCTCACTCTTCCCTGGAAATGTCTTAAACTGTTTTACGCCGCTGTGATTTTGCATATACAATTTCCTCTGTCTGGCAGGTCTCCATCCCCGCCTCTTCCCCTTACTTTACCTGACAAATTTCTACCTACCCTTCAAGTTTATATTTCCACATATAAGTCATTGCCGTTACCATGCTGTAATGTGACTTGTTATTTATTCTTCTATCTCTCCCAACACTGAAAACTCCTTGTTGCCAGGAATTTATGTCTTATAGTCTCAGTTTCTAGTGCAATGGCTGGCAAATAACTGTTGCTCAAGGAATGTTTGCTGAATGAATGTATGAATGGAATGGATTGGAATACCTGGGAGTGGCTTAAAATAAATGCCCACATGTTAATCCATATACCAGTGAATTCCTAGTGGAGAGAGCCAACCAGACCAAGGCAATCTGATTCAGCTAGGTTTAATTGGTGAAGGCTTTCTGGATAAACAGTGAATCTCATGTTTTAAAAACTTTAAACGAAGTCTGAGAGTAGGGGTGGAGAGAGACAGAGCCATTTCCTGTTTATATTATTTGTCTAGGAAAAGAGTAAGACATACTTGAGTTTGACCCCTATTTCCACCGTTTATTTGTCGTGTAATCTTAGTTCTTTAACATGCCTGAGCCTCAATTTCCTCATCTGTACAATGGGGATATTAACCCCCAGCTTTCAGGCTTATCACGAGGCTAAAATTAGGCGACATGTAAGAGACACATTGTAGTTGTTCAATGGTTACAGCAAAAATATTTCTGTAGTACTTAACATGTGTCAACTACTGTTTTATATTTTTACATACATTTACTCCTTATAAGGAGTTTCTGAGGGTTGTGTTGTTATTATCCCCATTTTACAGGTGAGAAAACAGAGGCACAGGGTTAAATAACATGACATAGGTAAACAGCCTAAATGGTGGAAACAGGGATTTTGAACCCAGGCAATCTGTCTTAGAATTTGCTTCTTACCCTTTGCTTTGCTTTTTCTATCTACTGTGGTGGCTACTTTTCTCTCTCAGCTTGCGAGTGTGATCCTGACGGGGCAGTGCCAGGGACTCCCTGTGACCCAGTGACTGGGCAGTGCGTGTGCAAGGAGCAGGTGCAGGGAGAGCGCTGTGACCTGTGCAAGCCGGGCTTCACGGGACTCACCCACTCCAACCCACAGGGCTGCCACCGTGAGTAGGGGTGGGCCCGCCTGGCGTGGATGGCATGCATGGGGGCCACCAGACCCATGACTTGCCTTGCCTACTGTGTTCTCAGAAAAAAAAAATCCCACTCTGGTGTAGACAGTGGGGCTGCATGGGAAATTTGCCTGCAGGTCTGACTTCTCGCCCACCCCCCCTGCCCAGTGTCAGGTGCTTGCAACTGGCTTCCAGCAGGTGGCAGCACAGGCACAGGCTGGAAAGGTGGGACAGACTCAGAGGGAGGAAAGGGGTTGCTGAGGGAAGGCCAGCCGCCAAGCTACCTGGTGGCTAGAGCTGGTGGGAAAGGCTTGTGAGTCAGGCCTGCTCTCTGGAGGGAACAGCCCTGCCCAGTTTTTTCCCAGGCTGGTCCCACTCTCTGGTGGTCCATCCTCTGGGGGTGAGGTTTTTTGGGGGGAGGTGTCCACTCTCAGCAGCTCTCCCTTCTGCAGGCTGTGACTGTAACATTCTGGGGTCCCGGCGGGACATGCCGTGTGATGAGGAGAGTGGGCGCTGCCTGTGCCTTCCCAATGTGGTGGGCCCCCAGTGTGACCAGTGCTCTCCCTACCACTGGAAGCTGGCCAGCGGCCGGGGCTGCGAGCCGTGTGCCTGTGACCCCCAGAACTCCCTCAGCCCCCAGTGCAACCAGGTATGGCTGGGGGGGGGTAGCCCCAGGGGTCCTACAGCACGGGAAGCGTCTTGCCCACCAGCTTCCCTTTCTCACCTCCATGCTGCCCTCCTGGCACTTTGCAGAGTCAGGGCTGGGCCTTTCCTAGGAGACCACCAAAGGTCTGCTTCATCTGTGGCTCTCAGCGCCTCGCAATGCTGTATTGCCACCCTCCCCGCAGGGCCCCTCTGGGCTTGTCTCTGAGTGGGAGCCCTGGTTTTGGAGGCAGTGGGTGAGCTTGGGATTCTGGTACTGATTCCAGGGATCTGGGGCACAGACCCCCACGCCAGGCAAGGCACAGCTTGTGAGGGCAGCACCCTGACGGTCCTTCCCCTCCCCCACCTCCAGTTCACAGGGCAGTGCCCCTGTCGGGAAGGCTTTGGTGGGCTCACGTGCAGTGCCGCGGCCCTGCGCCAGTGTCCGGATCAAACATACGGAGACGTGGCCGTTGGATGCCGAGGTGAGCGCTCATCCTGAGGGCCAGGGGGGTACTGAAGCTCCCTGCTCTGAGAGGACAAGCACATGGGGTGGGGGCGGGGTTTGTCATATGGGAGGACTTCATGATTGGTAGAGGTGAAGGAGGCACAGTGCACTTAAACTCTCTGTGCCTCAGTTTCCTCACATACAAAAATAGGCACATCAGAGTTGCTAACGCAGAGAGAGGTGGCGAAGGTGAGGTGAGCTAATGCGTGGGTGTGAGTGCGTGTGACTTTGAGTGGCGCCTGCGCACAGCTGGTGCTGTGCAGGTGGGTGCTTTCATTATCGACGCTACGGTGATCATTATCATAGATTGTTGTCCTAAGGCACGTAGGAGGGCCATTGGGAGTCATCCAGGAGGTCAGAGCTGTGCCCTGAGCCCGGCCGGCCTCTGGCTTACTTCTCCCCGACCCTAGCCTGTGACTGTGACTTCCGGGGAACCGAGGGCCCGGGCTGTGACAAGACCTCGGGCCGCTGCCTCTGCCGCCCCGGCCTGGCCAGGCCCCGCTGCGACCAGTGCCAGCGAGGCTACTGCGACCGCTACCCGGTGTGCGTGGCCTGCCACCCCTGCTTCCAGGGCTATGATGCAAACCTCCAGGAGCAGGCCCTGCGCCTCGGCAGCCTCCGCAACGCCTCGGCCAGCCTGTGGACGGGGCCGGGTCCTGAGGACCGCGGCCTGGCCTCCCGGATCCTGGATGCCAAGAGCAAGATTCAGCAGATCCAAGCGATTCTCAGCAGTGCCTCGGTCACAGAGGAGCAGGTGGCCCAGGTGGCCAGTGCCATCTTCTCCCTCAGGTGAATCCCCTGCCCTGCCAAACCTGCAGAGAGGTACCTGCCCGACCTGTGTGATGCTTGCACAGCCCTTTACAGTTTACAAGGTATTTCTGTGTATGTCAGCTCTTTTCACGATCACGACCGTCCCATGAGGCTGGCGCGGTAGGTGCTGTTACCTGTGTTGCAGGTAGTGTCCAGGCACAGAGAGGTGGTATGACAGCCACACGGCCACTGTGGGACAGAACAGAGACTGGGCCCATGGGCTGGGAGCCCAGGCCTGGCTTTCTTCCATTCAAGTGCCTCGTGCTGCCTGTGAGAGGGAGTCAGCCCAGCCTCAGTCACCCTGGTGGAGGGCATCGGAGAGCCAGGGCCTCTAAAAATAGCTTCAGTTTGCCTTTGGAATGAAAGCGTTCCCACTCACACCCCTCCCCCCAGCAGAAGTGCCTGCTTAGTGAGAGTTGGTTCTGGAAGCTTCTATAATTAGTTTGCATTCCCTGAGCACTCACTGATTGACATGCACAGAGCCGTCCAGGTGTGTGAGTGGCGGCAGGAAAAGGCAGCCCGAGAGGAATGATAACTGAGGCACGGCTACTCGTGGGTGTACAAGAGTTTCTTTCTAGAGGCTCTGGTGGAAGAGCTGGAGCAAATGTTGGGATTCATCATTTGTTCCCCCCCCCCTTTTTTTTGAGCATCTATTATGAACCAAGCACTCGGTGATGGGGCCATTAAAATTAAAACAGGGCACTGTAAGGATAGCTCAGTGGTAAAATCCTCATCTGACATGCGGGAGCCCTGAGTTCGATTCCCAGAGCTGGCACATGCCAAAAATAGAAAAAAACATTAATACAGCCCAGTCTTGGCCCCCAAGGGGCCCACATGGGGGAGGCAGGTGTGTAAGTTGAACTCTAATGTCATGAAAGAGGTGAAATGCCTATAGAGGGAAGTCATGGCAGCTTCAGCAGGGGGCTGACCAAGTCTCAAAAGTTGAGTTGGCAGCCCACAGGCATTCGATAGACTGAGCCTGAGCCAAGCCCGGAAGTACCGGAACGCCAGGCATGGGGTGGGGGTCCAGGTGGTTGTTAGGGCTGCAAAGGACCCGGGCAAGAGAGGAA
>PVIY010015286.1:0-54282 GCA_004026745.1 Myrmecophaga tridactyla | reverse complement strand
CCTTTAAAGGAGTTACCTCTTTCCTTAACTTCACATTCATTTACAGTAAGTTAATGTCTTTATTTTCTATGCAATTTTAATTTAATACATGTTTTCATATGGCAACTTACCCCTACTCTCCTAAGTGGGGTTCCCAGGTCTAGAGCCCCTCTGGTTCATTTTTTCCAGAGAACGACTATTGTTTAGGGGTGGGGAAAGGTTACTTGTCTGGCATTGTGTAGACTTGTCAAACAACACTGCACAGAGACTTTCAAACCAGTCCTGTTTTAAAGGCCCCCACCTCACCTTTACCTTCTGTAGTTGTTGCATTCTAGTCTCTATGGGCTAAAGAGGCATGTTTCTTAATGGTATCCTGCTTCCCCATATATAAGTAGCAGCACATTATATATTTATCAAGAAAAGCAAATAAATAAGTCAAATATTTTAAGGCTATGAGTAAAAAAAAGTGTTCTCTAGAATATGTTTCAATATTCAAAATGCTTTCTCTATGTCTTTATTAGATGCTTGCACAATATTTAGTAATTTTATATCCTCCTAATTGAACTATATAGTATGCTAGTACGTAAATTTGTCCATAATATCCCAAACTGAAGCCTTGGAAAGTACATTCCAAGATCCATCAAGAGAGAGACAAGCATAATGTTCTCACTGAAGTGTATTTTTTGGTAATAAAGCATTCTAGTCAAGGGATTTGATACCATATACCAATTTGAGACTTGGATATGGTATCTTCTTTCTCTGATAGTAAATAAAGTTTAGAGAGATTAAGTAATGTCTAGGCAAATACAACATAATTATAAAATACCATTAAGTTGGAAAAAGAGAGAACTTTTCCTGCCAACAAAATGGATAGCTGTCCACTCTTGTCTATGAGTAATTGGTGACATATGTAGGTTATGATGTTTTTATTTCTTTTTATATATACATGTGCCAAGTAATAATATAAAAACACTAAAGCTTACAGTTTAAACATCATTTACTTGTTAAATGTATGGTTGTCTAAAATCTCTGGCAGATATACATAATAACAGTTATTAAAAGCTTGGTTTTGTTTAGTTAATCCCTATTTTTGTGCCATCATAATTACTCCTCCTACGTACACACAAAAACATTTAAGGAAAAATATATATTTCAATTTTAAAAATAGGTAAGAACAATTTAACTTTTCCTTAAATTATATTTAGGAAATATAATTATATATTCATAAAATTATATTTCCTTAAAATATATTTCTCATTCTAGGATACCATAATGAATTACTGCAACAATGTGATACATTAATTTTCTAACTTAAATGATGTATAAAATAGATCAAGGATAATATAATAATGGCCTATTCCTTTAATCAATTTGGTCATACTATAATCTTTATGCATACCAGATTTCATGGCAAAATGAAAGGCTAGATGCTGACTACAGCTATATCATAATCTTTGAACTCAAAGCTGCCTAATTATTTTCTAATAAAAAGTCCCTTTGAAAGGCAACTGAAAATCATAGAACCTCTTTATGATTTTATTCGCCCAATCCCAGAAATCAACTTTGTCTTAAAAATATTCTTACTCCCAGGTGAACACAGCAGACTAGAAAGTTCTGTAAAACTTCATGCAATGGCAGAAATGGTCTATATGCTATGTTGTCTCATATAGTAGCCACTTACCACATTAGCTATTGAGCACCTGAAATACATTGAGCTAGTGGACTGAAAGAAGTGGAATTTTAATTTCATTTCATTTTAATTCAATTTAGATAGTCACATGCATCAACTTGAAAGAGTAGTTCTAGTTAATTGATTCTCAAAGTGTGGTTCCTGAAGGAGCAGCCTCTGCATCTTCTGAGAAATTGTTAGCAATGTAAATTTTCAAGCCCCAAACCAGACCACTGAATCAGAAACTCTGGGGACAAGGCACAGCTGTCTGATTTTGCACTTACCCTGACTGACAGAACTTGTGAAGACTTGGCAATTTCACTGAATGAGATAGAAAATCATTGAAGGGTGCTGAGGAGGAGTGATGTGATATCTTTAACATTTTATTCCACTGTTGTATTCAGAATAAATTGGGGGCAGGCAGGGAGGGAGTAACCAATGGAAGGAGCTGGGAATGACAAGGTTTTTCCAAAAATTTAGGTGGGAGGTCATGGTGGCTAAACTAGACAGATTCTAGATATATTTTGTATGGATGTGATAGAATTTGCTATGTGGGGAAAGAGAGGTTAAAGTTAAGTTTCTTTAATTGGGCAAATGGAAGGATATAGTTGCCATTTACTAAGATGGAGAAGAATACAGTAAGAACAACTTTGGGAAAGACAATTTGGAGTCTGGTTTGAAATAAATTAAATTTGAGGTATCTATAAAATGTCCAAGTGGAGTAGGCATTTGGCTATTTAAGTCAGAGTCCAGGAGAAAGGCCCAGGTATAGATGTTGGTCTGGAATCAGCCTGCAAGCATTCTTGATTTGGAGGTCCAGTGACTGCTGAAGAGTTACTGCAAAGAATTTGTGGTGGACCTAAGAGTACATACAAGACAAAACAGCCTCAACTAGTTCGAACACTTGAAGTATGTAATTTAAGCCACAGCATTCAGCACTAAAAATATGGGAGAGGTGACCCTGAGCTAGGAGGTTTTGAGGGTGGGAAATACTGACTGTCAAACTCTCCAATAAAGAAACCAGCACACTATAAAAGTTGGACATTAATTTTTAGGCAGGACCTGCATCCAAAGGGTTGCTGCCAGATTAAGTAGTCACAAATTGCACCCACAGAAGGAAATCATCTCTTAAATATAGTGATTTTGAATTATCCATCTGGATGCCAAACTGCTTCTGCCAAAGACAACAATTTTGGTTTGGGGATCATTATCCTGAGCTGACGCACCTGCCAGCAGTTGGCTACCAGGCTCAGCCCCAGGATGCCCCAGGAAGGATGCTTGTCTTCCTATTTGGAGAGGCAGGAACACATGTTAGCAGTCTGCCTGAAACCTGAGGCAAATTATTAAAAGTTGAAAAGGACTGGCTTAACCTGATCATCACTTCCTCATTCAAATGAGTTAGTCTCTTTCTCCTCTATACTAGTACAGCACTTTAAATTTTTGTTTACTGTATTAATTAACAGAGTCTGCTTTGACTTGATATTAACTACTTTTTTCTTTTAATATACTGATTTCTTGAATGAGGGATATATATTTTTGCAAAACCTCTTCTTTGAAATGAGGAAATCCCTATGAGGTTTCCCACTTCCTTTTAGAAATCAATTACAAACCCTTGTATTTCTTTCATATTTATTGTCTTATTTTTGCCTACAACCACCCTTAAAAGCTACTACTATTTTATGAATTAAAAAAATGATGTTAGAAAGGTTATCTGACTAGATATGTTGAGCATATATAGAATTAGAGCAGTCAGGATGAGAATTCCCAGCTACGTTAGAACCTTCAGCTACATTTTAGCCTCATGATACCACAAGTCAGGATTCAAGATGAGACAGATGGTTTGGAACAGGATACAGCTATCTGCTGCAGTTTTACTCCATAGATTGGTGTCACCACTGAATCATTTCTGAGTTCTCTGGTAACACTCTCTGTATTTGTGCCCATCTTAGGGGTAATCTTTTCCTAGTTTTGCTAGCTGCTAGATAAGGCAAGACTTCCATTTCTGTGTTATAAAAATTCAATTGGTAGCAAAAATTCAGGTCATAGTTTACTAAAAAGCTTTCAGATCAGCAAGTTGTCCAACAACTGCCTTGAGGTGTTTAAACAAAGTCACTTATCAATAGAGGGATTACTTAATTTATCATCCAATCAGGAACACCTGAGAGGAGTTAATGCCTAATTGCTAGAGAGTTTCTGTTTGGGGTGATGGTAATGGATAGTGATGATGGTAGCACAACACTGTGACTGCAACAACACTATATTGTATATTTGAACGTGGTTAAGTGGGAAATTTTAGGTTGTATGTATGTTACCAGAATATAAATTTTAAATCCCCCTGAAACTGCATAGCACAGCAGTGAACCCGAATGTAATTATGGACTAGTTAATAGTCCAGTTACAATAATATGGTTTCATCAATTGCAACAAAAGTATCACACTAACATAAAGAGTTAATAGTGGGGGAAGTGCCTGTGATGGGGGAGGGGTGTTGAGCAGTACATGGATCTCTACTTTCTGTGTGATTTTTTGTAAACCTGCAACTTCTCTAATAACAGTGTTTGTTGAGAATTGTTTGTTGTTATAAGGTGTAGATGCCTAGCGAGGACAGGAAAGAGGGTGGAATCCCCAGGACAAGAGGAAGGGAGTTAGTTGTGCAGTCCGCAGCCGCCCCTGCCCGAACCCGGGTCCAACTGGCCCACAGAGACTGCTGCGCTTCCCTGCTCAGGGCTGCAGAGGGCAGCACCAGCACCGACACTGCACGACTTTGCACCTCCATCAATTAAAAATCAATTTAAGTGCTGTCACACTGAAATACTTTAGCAGTTTAAATCCTGCTTTTAAAAAAGCAGCTACAGCTGAATAAGTAAATCGATCAAATTTTAAGCATTCTACAGAGTTCTCCACAATTTATAACAGGTAATTGGTTTTTAGTAGCATGTTTTGAAAGCATATCACCTATTATGTATATGTATTTATCATACATTTCTCATCATCTGACACTTTTCAATAAATATAAGTATGATGGGGGCTTTTGGAATTCTTCTGACATCCATACTGCTGTGTTACTATTTTTGCTTTGTTTTATTTTTTAACAAAAATGAGCCACATTGGTCCATTTTTCACCCCACTTTTTCCCAATAGGTGGCAGTGTGCTCCAAGTAAAATGCACCTAAGTTATTCACCTACCCTATGTCTGTCAAAACAAAGGACTTACTCTCAACTCTGCTGTAAACTGCTGTTAATCCGACAGGCAAATCAGGCCACAAATCTGTGCAACATGTCTCTGGGTCATTTTACAGAGAAGGCCTGGTGAGGTGAGGTGATTTGCTTGAGATCACCCAACTAGTTCATGGAGCCAAACTTAGGGCTGGAACTTTAACTTCTAGTTCTATGCATTCTTTATTTTTGTTTTCATTCATGGCATTCTCGGATTTGTCAAATCTAAATGAATTACTTACTATTTATGGGAGAGGCATGAGATACAAAAACATTCTCCTCTGTTATAAATAGTACTGATTCCACTTCCCACTCTTGTAAGAGAGAAAGTAATAATAAAGCTATAGAATGCTCTCACTATAGGCTGGCAAAGAAAGTTAGTATCAATCTTTTTGAAAGTTTCCCATATTAAAGACTTAACCTTAAAGTGTGTCCCAGAGAAATAGAAAAGAGGGAAAAGTAACAAATACTTATTGAGACACTTGACTGTCAAACAAGGACCTAGGGTAATATAAAACCTACCAACATAATTCCCTTATTCTCTGTAGTGTCTGTAACATTTAGCCGATAAGCTCATTTCATTAAAATTAACTTTTTCCAAGCACTGGTAAGTACCACCATTTACACTGTGGCACAGTATAACATTTTCTGATGTGAACAGTCCTAAGGTGCCTGTCTATAACAACAGTACCCTTTACTGCTTGCTTTTAGTAAAGCAAAGAGCTGTTCTGACCTATGAGAAAGACAGTTTACCACTGTGTGTATGTGTGTCACATGTATACACAGACACATATACCTGTACTACAGTATACTCTATATTATATACAAACAAAATCATTTTAATTCCTCCTTCCTTTACTCCAGTAATTCATGGTATCATGATACATGGAAATGCTTAAGACTTTTTAGGTTTGGCACTGCATCTACTCTCACTGCTAGCAAAGGTTCACTAGGACAAGATGACAGAGAGAGGGTGAGTTTCACTCATTAAAGAGGAGTCATCACTGAGCCAGCAATAGGCTACCAGCCTAATTCAGGATAAGCTTTCGGTTTCACCCTGGGCATAAAGTCTATTGTCACCTCCTAGTTTATTGTGTTCCCTAATCTGAATAAAGTCTTTGAAAAAAATCAGTGTAATAAGTGCATTCTTCCGAAGATAATGCTATGCATTCACATTCTCACAAGTTGAACATTCTGAGCATACCTCTGCATGATCTGTAAGACAGAGGGGTCTTTCTAAAAATCTTCCCAAAAAATGCGTTTTGAAGAAGATATAAAAGTATTTTCGAAAACTTAAATGAAACATGATGTTTTCTAAATATCGTTTTCTATCTAGTATTGATTCTATTCTTCAAAATAAATATATGTAAATAATACTGCCAAAATAAATATAATACACAAAGATTATTTAGGCAAATTCAGTAAAAATGATCTCAAATGTTACAATACAGACACTTCATAGTAATATACAGAACTCCAATGTATCTAAGAAAACATAAGTACTTTAGCTTATTTAAAATTGTCCTTTCCTAATCTTCCACCAAATTCCCAATCATTCTATTGAAAATTTTCCTATTCCTTTTATATTATCAAAGCCGTTTTATATTAACAAAGTCATAGTGACCTTTTAAAACTATTAGTCTTTACATTTAGGTAGCTAACAGTTTTAAGAAATAGAATATATTTCTCTATTTGAACATTTATTTTTGTTCTTATTGTTAAACATTGTTTTGTTCTGTTTTGTTTTTTGAAATAATGGGCCAGCAGTAGCTGTCAAACTGTAAAAATATCCTATATCAACCTTTAAAGCTCCTTAATCACAGACCTAAGATACCCTGAATCATATAATCACTTTCAACCATAAACACCATCCTATAAAAAACTGAGTAATTCCTGGATGAAACAATAGGCTAAATCAAACCTTAGTAAAAACAATGGCATCAAACAAATTTTGCTTTCAGAAAAATTCTTCAGTCCCAAGCAAAAAAAAAAAAAAAAAAAAAATCAGTATTTGTTTGGGACATTCCCCCTGTGGGCATTGTTCTCTACCTGGAGAAAATATCTTTATTCAAAAGATCCTAAGAAAGCCCCTGGGGCCCATTTCACATGCTTCTTCAGAGCACACCATATAAGTATGTGTCTACTTCTTGTCTACTTCCAAGAGTTTAAGGAAACAATGTTCAGTTTAATGTGTTTATTAAATGTCTACTACATTGTAAGAAGCTGTGCTAAGCGCTATGATGAAAAGTAATGATGACCTCATGGATCTTCTGGTTTATTCAAGATGAGAAGACACATATAAATTATAGCATAGGACAATATACAATAACCAGTTCAACAGAGTAAACAGTTGCTTCTGGGTGACAGGGGGCTTTAGATATAAGGCATTATTTGAGCTCTGTATGCTAAATGGAGAAATGTAGGTGGTAAGGCACTCCAGGTAGCATATCTTTCATCAAAGTGTGGAATGAAAAAAAGTAGTGCATCTACAGAAGGGCAAAGATTCACATGCTGAAGCTTAAAATATACCAAAGGGAGTAAGTAGTGACAGAAAAGTCTGCCTAACTTAGGAAGAGAATAAAGCAAGGTACCCCAACCTGCAGGCTTGGTAGTTTGGACTTCCTGACTTTGAAATTGAATTGCTGTCCCTGCAGTTCTTTTACTCAGATGTAGTGCCGCAGAAAGAAGTGTTTCAGTTACATTTATGTGAGGGTGGAGGGTAAAATAGAGTGGGCACAGGGTTAGGGATAGCAGTTCCTAATAGAAAATGGAGAACACCAACATGTGCCAGTCACCGATCACATTTCATTTAATCTTACCAACATATGATACCTTATTTAATCTTAACAACAAATCTGTTGTAATATGTTTTATAGATAAGGAGACTAGGGTAATTCAACAATGGTTAGCAGCCTGGGAACAAAAACCTGATTGATGGAAAATTACTCAGATTTATGGACTGGAGAAGCTAACATGCTGGAAAGTCAAGAGGATGAGAGAAATCTAGTTCCTTGTAATACAAATGCAGCAAAAATGACTAATGCACAATCCAAATTAGATATGAAGAAAAATGCAGCAACCTAAAGAGCACACATGAAGTAATTAGAATAAATAATGAAGGCGAAGAATAAATTCAATTAAGAGAATGTGGATAAGATAGGGCCACGGTGGCTCAGCAGGCAAGAATGCTTGCCTGCCATGCCAGAGGACCTGGGTTCAACTCCTGGTGCCTGCCCATGTAAAAAAATTAAAATTAAAATTAAAAAAAAAAAAAAAAAGAGAATGTGGATAAGATAGATGTTTAAAAGGTTGTATTCAAAGGGGGAATCTTAAGACCTAAAAGCGAAGAGTTCCCACCCATCAGGTGGACAGGGAAATATAATATTCATATAGGCTCCCAGAGTTAAAAAAAAAAAGTTAGCTCAGGCACTATATGGAAGGGTCTAAAATAACTATAATGGATGACAGAATAGAGAGAGGAAAACTATGAATCTGATATTCAAGTCATTGAGATTAAGGAAAAAATCCAAAGAATCCAGAAGGCTGATAGCAAGGACAGAGGACCATAATATAAACAGATGACTGGAATTTTGAGGAGTTCTGGTGATGAAACCATTGTCACCTGTAAACATTAGCATGGAACTAGGAAAAATGCTGACCTTTTATTTTTTCTCACTTTGAATTCAGAGGAAATAAGAGGAAATGCCTTCATTACCTAACCACCCCCATCCATCATCATCATTATTTAAAAACCAGAGTAATGGCATCATTTCAAGAATTGAAGATGATGGCCTGAGTTGGCCTTCCTCACCCAAAAGTGTGAGTTCCTGCATGCATATTAGGTAGGAGCCTACCAAAAAGGGTCACAGGTCTGTAACTTTGTAACTCAGGTTCAATTGTGACTTCTAAAACTACTATCAATATAAAATGAATGGCAAAATACAATACTTACATATAAAGAGAATTTAGTACATATTACTATGCATTATTCACTAAAAGCCAAATTTTTCAACGTTCATGTACTTTCAATAATTAAAAAGTTATACATAATCTTGAATATAAATCTTAAAATTAAGGCTATTTAAGTGATTTTCTTCTAAACAAAACTAGATTGTAAGACTGTAACACCCAATACACAGCTTATGCATTCTTGTTGCGCACGTGAATGCGTGCGCGCGCACACACACACACACACAAACACTCACTACGGTAAAAACAGCTTAACTTTCTAAAATGGGTCTCCTGATAACAAATGGAACGCTGAAGGTGAACGGCAGAACAAAACCAAGTATACAATTCTTGTAACTTTCCACTTCAGAATGAAATGGAAAATTACATTTGTTTTATCCCATTTTTCCAATTTTTATGCAGGTATTAAAAATATTAGGGCCCTCAATCACATCTTCACTTATTGGTGAATTGAAGTTTGATCTCTCATTTCTATTTAACTCATTCACATTTTTAAAAAATTAATCAAATCAGTCAATGAAGTAAAAAAACAAAACCCTGATTCTTTTAGACAGAGTTATATGTTTTGATAAACAAAAGAAGACTACATTTTAAGAGTGGTTATTAACTTCTGCAAACTTAAATCCAAACAAACAGCTTAAAATGGAAAGAATAATTTGGGGAAAAAAGGAAAGGGTTTTATAATTGATGATGACTTTTTAAACTTATTAAATAATTACAAAATATGAAATAGTCCTAAATTAGTCTAGAGTCATTTGTAAGGGCTGTGCAGTTTATAGCATGGATATTAAAACACTGGTAGAAATCATTTTAAATACCTTTTTAGCATTCTGAGTTTGTTTTTTTTTAATACATAACTGTGCTAGTTAGAATCTGTTGTGAACCCCATGTCCTTTAATCCTCATTCCGTATTGCTGGGTGGTAGCTTTTTAATTGTTCCCATGGAGATGTGGCCCACCCAACTGTGCATGGTAACTTTTGATTATGTAGTTTCCATGGAGATGTGTCTCCACCCATTCAAGGTGGGGTTGCTTACTGGAGCCCTTTAAGAGGGAACCCCTTTGGAAAAAGCTTTAGAGCCATGAGAGCCCACACAGCTGGAAACATTTGGAGACAAAGAAGGGAAATGTCCCCAGGGGCACTGTTCATGAAACAAGAAGCTAGGAGAGAAAGATAGTAGACTTCACCATTGCCCTTGCAGCTGAGGCAGAAACCCTGAACTTCACTGGCCTTTCTTGAGTGAAGGCAACCTCTTGTTGGTGCATTAATTTGTACATTTTCATAGCCTTGCCTTAATTTGGACATTTTCAAATTTAGAACTATAAACTTGTAACTTAATAAATTTCCCTTTTTAAAAGCCGATCTGTTTCTGGTATATTGCATTCTGGCAACTTGCAAATTAAAACACCAACTAAACCAAGTGAATGCATATTTTGTCAAAGAGAAAATCAAAGGTATAGCACAAAGGGTTTTAGCCATGGAAGAAGAAAGGAAGCTCCTGACACTTTATTCGGTCCAGCATACCTGCCATGAACAGTAGTAGATTTGATAATATCCCCAGGTAAAACCACCGAGAGTTCAATGTCTTTATCTATCATGTTTTCTTTCTGTTCCATGATAAAAGCAGAAGATTCTACAGAATCATCAACTGAAGAAGCATCAATGCATTTGGTCTCAACCGGAGGAAGTGGCGCCTTGGCTTTGGGTTTTCTCCTAAAAGAAAAACAAAACACCAAAAATAAAACACGTTTAGAAAGTAACTTTATAATATGATCTAATTTCATAAACCCAAAATATATGTGTGAATGTATATATGTGTATTTTCACATCTAGAAAAAAATGCACCAAAATTAAGTGTTAGTTTACTAAGGCTAGTAGAATTAAGGGAATCTTTTTTCCTTTTCCCAAATAGCATTTTTTTTTCTGTTTACTTTCAACAATATGTCTACATTACTTGTTAATAAAAATTAAACATCATAACATAAAGAGATTTGATATTTGCCTCCATTAAGGTAAATAATGTGCTCACTATAGCAAAGCAAATGTATAATTCATTTTCTTTGATAAGATGAATTATAAAAATCCTTAATGTCTTAGAATGAATATCAGTACCTCACTTCTGTACCTCATAATATCTCCTATTTTTGTGCCTTTCAGTCTGTTTGTTTCCAAGTAATGTGTTCTAGCTACCTCTCCATCTAAACAAACTCTATCTAACCTTCAAAGTCTACTCCCACCCTCTCTCTTGCCACATGCATTGAGTCTCTCCTTTCCTTGAATTCATATAACAAATACAATTAATTCCAAAAATGTAATATGCTCTTCTAAATTTTTTTGTGGATCTATCTCATTGCATATATTTGTTACTACCTCCAGGAAAGAAGCATGCTGTATGTCCTACTATACCTAACAATGAACAATGAGCTGTGAATCATTATGTAATAAATTATATTTTTGTCTTAACAAAAAAAGTTACAAATAATTATTTTAATAATTTTTTTTTAACTAAAGACAACTCCTTGACTTATAACAGAAATAGGTAGATATCCTGAAAAAACTCACACAGGCCAATTCAATGATTTAATGGATATAAAAAAATGAAACATGAAAATAAATACAAAGTAACTACAATTAATGACTTTTGTTTCTTTTTTTCTCAAAACATTGCAAATTAGGATTTTTGAAAATTTAACTATGAGAGACTACTTTTGGAATGTTCTTTCCTGAGAAAAATATAAATTTTAATTCCTACCTCCTATTCTCTAGGCAAAAATAAAAACCAAATAAAATAAAAGGGCTTCTCCTTGCCTCCTGGCACTCATGCCCTTGTGTAAGGCTCTCCCTTTGAGGAGGGCCTGGACATAGTGATTTGCTTCCGATGGACAGAATGCAACAGAAATGATGGCATGTCCCTTCACAAATTAGGAATAAGAGGACTGTGGGTTTTGTCTTGGGCCTGCTCTGACTCTGGGTCCACCAGCTGCCATGACAGAGGACCCTCAGACGGCCTATGGGGTCCCACATGTTAAGGAGCTGAGACCTTCCAGGGGCCTGAGAGTGAGTGTGGAAGTGGTTCCTGCCCCGTTTGAGCCTTCAGATGATAGCAGCCCCAGCCAACAACTTCACTGCAGCCTCACCCAGAGGCCTGATCCACAGAAACTGAGATAATAATTGTTTATTGCATTAATCCATTAAGTTTGGGTGTAATTTGTTACACAGCGATAGATAACTACCTTTTCTTTTGCTTCCATGATCTGGATTGCTGTTATGAGTGTATGCTCTTAAAATCACTCTGGTCATGTCTGATCTCTGACTTCACTTATTACCAACTATGTGACCTTGGGCTGTTCTAAATTAAATAAGTCAAAACTTGCAAAGGGTTTAAAATATTCCTAGGTCATAGGAAATGCTTAATAAATTAGCTATTACCATTTTTAAAATAAAGAAGTAAAAGCACTTCTTTGTAAGAAATAATGTGACATTCAATTATCCAGTTTTTTCAAAACTTATGGTCCCACAAATCCAAGTATCTCTGTGCACACAGCATCATGAAAAGACAGAAGGAACATTTCTATGTTGTATATTAATTTACTAAAATAATGAGCCCTCAAATATTAGAAGTATAATTACAGAAATGTATTATACTCTAGAGAAGACTTCTTTTATAATAGCAACAAAATTGAATTTTTAAAAGTGTGACAATAAATATAACAAGTTCGCAAAACTTATATGGAGAAAAATTTGATATATACAATTTCAAATTTTAGTTTTAAGTGTACAGAAATTGAACACTCATGTCTTCAACAAAACATCTATCCTGTAACAATTATGTGGAAATGCTAAACAGTGGGGATATAAAGATGAATAAGATACCAATTCTTACCCCGAGAGTGTTCATACCCCAAAAGGAATGACAGAAATCTATAAAATTATTATAAAGTAAGATGACTACTTTAATATAGGTAGTCAGGTGGTACAGCTGAAGCATACAGGAAGAGAAAATAACTTTCCTATGAATCATTTTTTTCACAATTTTTCACAATTAGGAAATATGAGTTGGGGTTTGGGAGGATGAATAGAAACTCATGGGAAAGATAATTAATATTTCAAGTAGAGGAAAGCAAATGGAGCTATGAAAGAAGGTGATAAATCTTAGAACTGAATGATTGGTAAAATTTCACACAGACATCAAAGGAGATAAGAAATCAATGAATCAGTTGAAAAACTATTACAAATAGGAGAGTTCAGTAAGGTGGCATGGCACAAAGTTAACACGCTAAAGTCAAAAGCCTACATAAGCATAAACAAAACTAGACAGAAAGCATAATTAAAAGAAAGACTCCTATTTTTTTTTTTTTTTTTTTTTACAAGTGCAGGGCCTGGAAATCAAACCTGGTCTCCTGCATGGAGGGCAAGAATTCTACCACCGGGCTACTCTTGCACCTCCCAGAAAGACTGCTTTTTAAAACAGCAATAAGGATGAATTTAAAAACTATTACAATAAGTATAAGGAGTTTGCAAAATCCATGTGAAGAAAAATCTTAAATGCTGAATAATCAGCAGAGATCTCTCCCTTCAACTCTAGATTTGGAAAATACCTATTTGATATTTCCACTGGGATGACTAGCTGGAATCTCAAGCCTAACTCTCCTTTCCACATCTCCCCCAAACCAAATCTTTTCCTCTCTAAGTCTTCCCGATCTCAATAAATCACAATTCTTTCAGTTTCTTGGGTTGCACACATTGACCTCCAATCCATCTGCAAATTCTATTAACTCTGTACTATAAATAGACCTGGAATCCACCAACAACCCTGATCACCAAATACCTCTGTTCAAGATTCTAACCGGTCTCCCTGCTCCCACCCTTATTTCTCTACAGGCTATTTTCAATGTAGCAGCAGAGAGATCCTTGTAAACAATAAGCCAGATCACTGCCTTCTCCCAACCCTCCAATGGCTTCTCCTCTTATTCAGAATAAAAACTGGAGTCCCATATCTGTCATCCCTTATATTCAACCTCTCCGACCTCTGTACCACTTTCTTCCTGGGCTCACTGCACTCTAGTCCTAGGACTGCTGCCTTTTCTTTGAATACTCCTAGAACAATCCCAACTCAGGGACCTCTACAGAGTCTGCTCCTGACACCTCTTCTTTCTTGCTTCACTTTTAACCTTAGGGCTTAGCTACCAAATACTTGTTGTTTATCATATCTCTTTCCAGTAAAAGGAAATTAATTCCATGAAAATAGGGACTTCTCTGTTCTGCCATGTTCACATGTTTGTAAATGCACATGATCTCCGGAACACATAGGCACACATATTAACTGAATTAATGAATAATTCCCATTAAACATGAGGTATCTAAGCATTATAAAATTAGGAAGCGTAAAAGATCTTATTTCCAAAGGTGAAAATAAATTTTTGTATCAGGGGCTTCTGTGTTGTTTCTTTTAACTGACTCTATTTTAATTTCTTAAAAATGAGTACTGAAAAATACACGCTGGTTTTATTAGTAAGGGCTAACTGGGAACCTTAGGGCTTAACAAGAGTCTCACTAGGGAAGCAACAAGAAACTGCCCCTTTAGTAGGGGCTAAAGCAGTAGGAACACCTTTATATACAGTGGACTTGGCTTTCAAGAAGGGTGACTGTGAAGGAAGGTATGATAACTAACCCCTGCCACCACTGACCGTCCTATCACCCACTTTTGTCATTCCCTGTACTTCCCATCTCCAAGTTTTGTCCTTACTGGTCTCTATTCAAATGCCCTCCCCATTCTCCGTTCCTTTATATGTACTCTCTGTCCTTCAAAGTCCAGATTGAATTCCAATTTCTTTTGAATCTTCCCTGTCCACTGCATTCTGTAATGAACTCCTCCCACCCACAGTTTTAAAAGATTTGTTTCAGTGTGAAAGTGTTATTTCCTAACATTCTTTGTCTGTGATGAAAACGGCATTTATATTTAGTAAAGAACAGCCTATTAGGAAAAAAAAAGAAAGCACAACAAAGTTGAAATACTATTTACATAAAACTTTTATTAAAAATAACAATGTTCCCTATTATTACTTCAATTGAAAAAAATTTGTCACCTTTGGTCCAGAAGAATGGAAAGGATATATGTATAAGTCCCAGATCCTTCCGATTATGAACTAGAAATCCAGTAGGGAAGATGTAATGGATACTGAAACAACCAGCACAAAGCAAAAAAGAAGTGTCATAAGACAGATAGGAAACAGTCAATTCAGAGAAATGACAGCCAGCTTATTCTACTGAGGAGGCCAATAGCAAAGCATGCTCCAAAGAGATAAATAGCTCAGTTCTTAAATGAAAAGTAAAATTTAGATTGGCAGACACTGCAGAATCAACTATACATTGTTTCCCAGTCGTTAACCATTTACATTAAATTTAGGAATGCGACTAACTAACGTTTGTTTAATGCATAGTTTACTCTAGTGAAAAATAGTACAACTAAACTGAATCCTAAGTAATTTAAAACTTTGTTAATTTATTTGACCTTTTATTTGCTAGCAAAATTTTATAAATATCTTTTATCTAGTTAAAACTCTTCCAATGAGATGCTTTGAAGCAGTAAAATTAAATGAAATATTATCTAAAGCCAGAGGTATAGTAAAAATAATCAACAGTTATAACCAATCTAAATATACAAACTCCTGGTAATGAAAAAAATTAACATACAAACATTCAAAAACAACAATAGCAAATATCACACAAAGGTGAGTAGAGAGGAGGTTAAACTAATAAGATATTTGACACAGAAAACTTCCCCTGGCCAGGGAAAAAAAATCATTAATCAAGCCTTGACAGGAATAGTTCACAGTAATACATTACTTAAAAAGCATTGCTTTATTATATTAAAATCATCTTTTATTTTAAAAAAAGTACTACACTAAATTTTCACAGTGGTTATTTTCACTGTGGTTATTAAGGTTTATTTTCCCATTATTCAATAATATATTTTGAAAATTTTATCCAAACCTAATTTTAACACGAAATACAATTGGCATCCTGCTACTACTACCAACGGGTCTTCTTATCATTTTGATTTACAAAGCACTTCAAATGCATGTGCCAACTGCAATTACTCCAGTCCTGTCAATATTAATACTACTATCTTTAAAATACATGAAAAAAGAATTAAAAGAGCAGCTTAGCAGAAAAACAGAATTCTACTCAAATTCTCTTCTTGGTTTGAAAGAAAGCTTTAAATTGTTATATTAGATATACGTACATCTTTAATAAACTACTCAAGTCCATTGGGATCCCACACGTTTCCAAAATTTGACATATTTATACAGTATTCTTATATATTCAATCAGAGAATCACTATGCAAAAATATCGCTTAAATGTTAAAGATAGAAATATAATAATTAAGATCTGAATCTTAAAACAATAGGTTTTTTAAGTATTAAGAGCTCTAACCACCAAAATTAAATTTTAACAGCTATCCTAAGAATAGAGCACTATCTAACAAAAGCAGTATTGTGATGAATAAGGCAGCCTTTCAAAATAAATGACAAATGTTTTGATGCCTGCTAAACTATGCATTTAAACTATTAAGTAGAAACTAATTCCACACAACTCAGTTTTTCTGTCTGGTTTTAATGAAACAATTGAAATTTTTATTAAACAAAAAATTGTTCCTTGATGGGAATAACATTTTGCTTTGCTTAAGGGAACACAAGTAAGCACAACAAAAGCTTCCTTTTCTCATCAACCTAACTTCAAAACAGAGAGAACATATCAAAGTGACTTTAAAAAATAATCAACAATGCAGCTAGAAGTAGAAATCTAAACTTGTGGAATTGTAACCCATATCAAACTCTGAAATCTGTTCTACAACTAATTGTTGCGATGTGCTTTGAAATGCATTGCTTTTTTGTTTATGTTATTTTTCACAAAAAAGAACAAAAAAAGTCTATTGTGATGATAAATGCACAGCTATATGATGATATTGTGAACCACTGATTGTACATTTTGGATGATTATATGGCATGTGAATACATAATATATAACAACCAAAAATAAAAAAGAAAGAAAAATATTGCTCTGCTCTGGGACAAATATGCTATGTACATCACTGCATGGAGTAATTTTAAAGGGTCCACAAATCTGTTTAAACTCCTAATATTATCTTTAAGCTCAATAAATAGTAGAGTGCACACATTCTATGTGTGACCACACAATACATGTGATTATACATACTACTTTGTAATTGATGTACACAGAAGCTGTGTGACTATTTAAATATTAATTTTATTAAAAGATGTACTTAATTTATTTTAAAAAATCAATAATAAAAAATGCCTCTAAGCATTATAGGACTCAACTGACATTTCTCTAATCAAGGTCACCAATGACCTGAATGGGTCCAAACTGAACGGATAATTATCTGTCTCTTCTCAGCC
This sequence comes from Myrmecophaga tridactyla, assembly GCA_004026745.1. Lineage (NCBI taxonomy): Eukaryota > Metazoa > Chordata > Mammalia > Pilosa > Myrmecophagidae > Myrmecophaga > Myrmecophaga tridactyla. Next base: position 37,025 of record PVIY010015286.1, on the reverse strand, counting down.
ACATTTAAGCACCAATTTCACACACCTGCCCAAGCCCTCCCTCTTGAAAGTCTCTTCCCTAAGCTTTCTTGTGTGACAGCGCAATTTACCATTTTCCTTCTTCTTTACTGCCACTTCTCAGTTTCCGTCACTGCCCTCGTCACCTCTATCTGAATACTAAATGTTGGAACACACCAGGGCTCATTCTCTGCTCTTTTCTATTCTCTTTCCACAGCCTTCCTCCCCAGATGATCTTATCAAACCCTAAATACTATCTATATGTCTATGGATAGCAAGTATTATATATCCTATATATATATATATATATATTTTTTTTTTTTTTACATGGGCAGGCACCGGAAATCGAACCCGGGTCCTCTGGCATGGCAGGCAAGCATTCTTGCCTGCTGAAGCACCATGGCCCACCCCAGTATTGATCTTTTTATTAAGTCTGACTTGCCCAATAGTCTCATGGTCAGCTCCAGTTGGATGTCCAGTAGGCATTTCAAACTTTACAAAACCCCAAATCTTGATTTTCCTCTCTATTGCCACTCCTCACTCTGCCAAAACTCTCCCAGTATACACCATCTCAGCAAATGGCATTGCTAACCACCCAGTTAATCCAAAGAGAAATCCTAGGTAGTTTTTTATTCCTCTCTACCACTTAACTTACTACTTCCAACCCAATATCAACTCCTGTAGACTCTCAACTCTAAGGCATAGCCTCAATCTTTTCACTTTTCGCCAGCTCCTCTGCTACCACCCTGGTACTTAAGCCATCACCCCCTGCCTGGGCTGCTCCAATACCCTCCTGCTTAGTCTTTCCATTTCTCCTCTTGTTCCTTAAAATCCATTTTCCTCACTAGTAGTCAAGAGTGAACTTTCAAAATGTAAGTTAGGAGGTGGGGCAAGATGGCAGCATAGGGCGGTGAGGGATTTAGTTTATCCCCTAGGGCAGCTAGTAAAAAGCCAGGAAATGTCTGGAACCACTGTTTGGGGGACTTCCACGACCAGATGCACATTGCATACCAGCCTGGAATATGTGGAAGAGCGAAAATCACAACACAGAACTATAAGTAAATCCTTCCATGCTGTTGAGGCTGGTGTCGCTCCCCGACTGGCCTGAAAGGCTGACTCAGAGTCTCTACCCTGGTGGCAAACAGAAGCACTCTCTACTAGAAGCAAGGGAAGGAGAGCTCAAGCAAGCTCCAATTGCTGATTAACAAATTCAGATTGCTGAACACCAGCTCCAAGCACAGATAAATCTGTAACTGAAACAAGAAATTGGGATATCTACAGCAGCCCCAGCTCCAGCAGTGAGGAGACAGGGCTGATGAGAAGAAAATAAAAAAAAAAAACAAAAACAGAGGTTTCTGGAGTTAGCTAACCTCAGAATACTGGAAAATGGCTGTGCCAAAAGAAAACGGACACACAGAGCCGGATAACAACAGCGTGGTTTGAAACTGTTATGTACCCCAGAAAAGGCATGTTCTTTTAATCCAATCTTGTGGGGGCAGACCCACTGTTTGGGTGGGACCTTTTGATTAGGTTGTTTCCATAGAGATGGGACCCACACATTCAACGTGTGCCTTAATTAGCTTACTAGAGTACTTTAAGAGGAGAATATTTTGGAGAACTCAGAAACAGATGTCTGGAGATACGGAAGGAGCTGAGTGCACACTGGTATTTATGGTGGCAGTATTCATGATTGCCAATGAACAGAGGTGGCTGAAGGTACATCAGCTGATGAACAGAAGGGTGAATTATGGTGTATACATTCAATAGAATACTGAATGGCTGAAGAAACGAATGAAACCGTGAGGCATACAACTAGGTAAATGAACCTTGAGGACCTTTATGTTGAGTGACATAAGCCAGAAACAAAAGGACAAATATTGTACAGTCTCACTGATATGACTACTATATTAGTTTATATTGACTAATATGACTAATAGAGTCTATAAACTATAATGAGCAAACTCTGAGAACTGAATTCGAGATCATAGGTTATCAGGAGATACAAAGTGAGCAGAGATTGAACAATCGATGATTAAGGAGTATAGAATGTTCAATAAGACTCGTTGTAAAGGTTCCTAGACTGTAAGCTCTTACAGCAAACATATTTATCCCTGAGTTTTAAATGTTATCTCTAAATTCTGAGATGATCTGTTCTGTGTGTAAAACCTGGCAGTTCCCTGGAACTTTGGGTATCTGTGCGAAACCTGAGACTCAGAGCTAGAGTATTGCAGTTGTGAAGGTCAGCATTACCCCCTTCAACAACTGTTAAAGAAGCTGAAAAAGAGACTAAACTTCAATTAAAGATATGAATTATGCAGATCTGGTTAGGACTAAAGTAAATCAGAACACAGGGTAAAGGATGATATTGTCTGTATTTTAAAAGTTTAACTTCCATGTGAGATCAAAGGAAGTGATGATTATTTTATCCAAAACTTAAATTTTCTATAGCATACTATCTAATTTACCCTGTTTGGTCAGTTTATTTAAACAACCTAATTAAACACAATCTAGAAGAGGGAATGAGATCTTGCTGTTCTGCATAGGTCAGTATAATACTCTCAGATATTTCCAGAGTACGTGGGGCAGAACATTGAAATATATATATATTGGCAAAGTCACTTTCAAGCACTAGAGAAAAATGTGGAACTATTAAATTTCCCCACATGGGGGATTCCTGATACTCTCTCAAGCATTAGGGACCCCCAATTTACAAGCCAAGCCCTCGATCTTGAGGCTTGCCTTTATGAAACTTATTTCTGCAATAGCGAAGCTAAGCCTACTAATAATTATGCCTAAGAGTCACCCCCAGAGATCCTCTTTGGTTACTCAGATGTGGCCTCTCTCTCTAAGCCAACTTTGCAAATAAACTCACTACTCTCCCCACTACATGGGACATGACTCCCAGGGGTATAAGTCTCCCTGGCAACACAGGACATGACTCCCAGGGATGAGCCTGGCCCTGGCATCATGGGATTGACAGGCCTTTCTTGACCAAAAGGGGGAAAAAAATGAATGAAACAAAATAAAGCTTCAGTGGTTAAGAGATTTCAAATAGAGTCAAGGGGTCATTCTGGAGGTGATTCTTATGAAAGCTTCAGCAAGATATTGCAAATTGCCACAGCATGCCAAGCCCCAACCAACAGTATTCCTGAAAATCCTAAAGAATACCCTGGGGTCTATCTAAGACTCTATAAGAGATTTAGTTAGTAATTTTTTTTTTTCAGAAACTGAAGGCCTCCAGATTGTTCCTATGCCAGATAAGCCCTGAAACGCAGAGGTACCAGTCTTTCCTAGAATATCAACCAGTGTCATTCTATTACCCCATAAGGTTGGCATCCCTTTCCAGCATGAAGTTAAAATGGTCATTGCCTAACTATCCCCTAAGATTGAGAGAATGATCAAATGAAGGAGAGGAGGTATAACTGAGAATTTAGGATTTAAGAAAGGATTATGACTACTAACTTATTATATAGATGTTTCTTTTAAATTTGTAGTATATTAGAATAGCCAGAAGGAAATACCTGAAGTTGTTAAACTGTAATCAAGTAGCCATGATCTTTGATAATGATTCTATATCTATACAGCTGCTGTCATGTGACCGTGTGATTATAAAAACCTATGACTCGGTGGGTCGCGGTGGCTCAGTGGCAGAGTTCTCGCCTGCCATGTGAGAAACCGGGTTTGATTCCCAGTGCCTGCCCATGCAAAACAACAACCACAACCACAACCACAACCACAACAACAACAACAACAAAGCCTGTGACTGATATTCCCTTTACTCAGTGTATGGGAAGATAAGTAATAAAATAAAGACATGCATGAAAAAAAAAACAGGCCAGGAATATGGGGAAAAATATTCCTACATAAAATATGGACAATAGTTATAGATTTACTTTAATACTCTTTCAGCAATTGCGACAAATGTAACCACTGTTTAAAAATAGTAGAATTACAAAAATAGTGTTCTCATCAATTGTAACAAATTTTCCACATCAATGCAAGTGTTGCTGGTGGGGTGGTGTGCGGGAATTCATTTTTTTATGCATGACTGTTCTGTAAACCTACAACTTCTCCAATAAAAAATTCTTTTAATTAAAAAAATATATGTCATACTACATTATATCTCTGATCCTTCAGTGGAGTCCCAAAGCACTGATGCAAATTCCTTTCCTTGGCAGGCAAAGCTCTAGATGAACTAGCCCAGTAGCTCTCAAGGTGGGTTTTCAGACCACATTTTCTAACCTGAGGTTAGAAATGCAAGTTCTCAGATCCCAATCCAGACCCACCGAATAAAAAATTCTGGGAGTGTGAACCAGCAATGTACATTTTGATAAGCCCTTTAGGTGATTCTAATGAATGCTAAAGTCTGAGAACTTTTGAGCTCGTCTCCACCTAACTTTAAGTTCACCTGCTATTACTCTCAATTTCAACTCACTATATAATTCATACTGGTATTCATTACCTTTTTAAAGTAGACCCAGTTCATTCTCAGCTGAGGGAGACTTACACAGTTGTTTCCTCTGTGGAAAATGCTTTTTTTTTTCTGCATGGGCAGGCACCGGGAATCGAACCCCAGTCTCCAGCATGGCAGGCAAGAACCCTGCCTGCTGAGCCACTGTGGCCTGCCCTCTATGGAAAATGCTCTTAACCACAAAACATATTACCCTCCCCTTGAGCTTATCTTGGCTTCAGAGGAAATACTTCTTTCTCAGACAGTATTCTCTGACTACTCAAAAAAGGAGCCAATACCTAATCCCATCCCTCCCAGTCTACCTTACAGGTAACCCTATTTTGTCCTCATTCTGTTTATCACTACCTGTAATCGTTTCCTTCATTTATTTATTTACTTGTCTATTTTTTGACTTAAGCCTAGAGATTGAAAATTCCATGAAAACTGGATTTGCCTTTTCTCATTTTCTACAGTATCTCTGGCACCTAGAATGTTAAACTGGCACCCAACAGGGTGGTCTGTACACGTTTGTTAATTTAATTGAGGAACAGTAGAAAGGAGAGAGGGAGAATGTGGTTAGTTGCTGAGAGTCAAAGTATTTCCTAACACATAGTGACCAGTCAGAGATTTAGGAAGTCACTGAAGTTTCAGAGAAATTTACATGAATCAAACTACTCAGTTCTCAGGAAATTTTTAAATCCTCTGCTTATTTAGAAAAAAAAAAGGGGGGGTGATTAAATTGGACTGAGTAAATTCTAGAGCAGAAATAATTCTCCCTCATTTTACCCAGATGTTCAGTGACTTGCCCGAGATCGTGTAACAAATCCTGCGGGTCTGAATACGGCCTCCTGGCTGACCGTCCAGGCCCACAGCCACCGCTCTCTACACTAACCCTGGCTGTGGCTCCCCTTGAACAAAGAAGATCAAGATGAAGATCAGGAAAGAAAAATTCTGGCATCTTTTCACTCTTAAGAATAGGATTCATCTTCAGTCACAATTGGTATAATGTATCCAGCAAAAAGGCAGTTAGTATTCTTTACATCAAGTAGGCATTTATTACATGCTTTTTATGTGCATGTCCCCAAAGGAAGTACCAATAAGGATACACATGAAAAATAATATGGTCCTTGTTTTATCCAATATCAGCAATAATAGCAGCTAATGCTTGAGTGTCAATTTTGTGCTAGAAATTTGTTCTAAGTGCTTTATGTGTATTAACTGATACCCAGCCAGCCATTACATGAGACATGTGCTACCATCTCCTCCTTCCAGAGGATGTTGATGTTAGAGAGGGTAAAGCGCTTGCCTAAGGTCACGGAGCCAGTAAGTGGTAGGACTGAGATGTAAATCCAGGTTGTCTGATTCTAAAGTTAGCGCTCTTCACTCCCACACTACACTGTCCCTTCAAGAGCAGAAACATTCATACAAAATAAACAAATGACAACAACAACAACAAAAGAATGAGCAAAATCCAAGTGGTACAGGAGAAAGAAATGTGCAGTTATAGAATATCTACTACTAAGCAGTGTGCAGGTGCTTTGTAAACCTCCCACATTTTATTCCATGAGGCATTTGTCATTTGCATTTAATTGGAGACACAGAGTATAAGAAACTTGTAGCAAAACATACAGAATGTGGTATAACTATGATTTAAAGCCCACCCAAACATCTTAACAATGGCTGTCTTACTAGGTTTTGATATTTACATAGGAATGCAAATGCCAGATGTGCAAATGCCCCATTCATACCAACAGAGGCTGCTACTTCCCCAACTGCAGTTGTAGAAACAATGCACTGAGAACCTAAAAGACATGGCAGTCCTATACAGCACTTGTGTTACCTTGAGTAAATCACTTAATTTCTCAGGGCCTTCGTTTGCTCATTCACAAAGATGTGTGCATTATAACTTTGGTTAAAGACTGAAAATGGAAGCCTCAGATAAGATATTTTAGGACTGGGTGCGGGGCATGGTTGTTGAGCTAATTTACAAATGATATTTGGTTGAAAGAATAACACAGGCAGGACGCCCCATTCCCAGGAGGGGCTTCCTATCCTGAGAACACTTCTGGGCCAGGTCAGAAAAGGGTCTCCTCTGAGGCTCACAGGAAATGAAAGCCTGGAAAATGGATTCCATTTCCAACTGCCTTTTCCCTCTCTTGGCATAAACATTTGGAAAAAATGAAGAGTGACAAACTCAAAAGAGAAAACGTTTAAAAGCTTCTGGTTTGAATCTCCCACACTTCATTTCACCATCCTGAATACCAGGTCCCTACCGAGCCCAGTCATCACCTCTTTTTCCCCCCACTGCATCTCCACTCAAATGTGACCTGCAATTCAGACCCACATTAATTATACCTCATGTTTCCATTATCTTCAATCTCTTTCCTTCTGCACAAGGCATATATAGAAAAAAAAAAGCACAGATTTCTATTTTCTTAATAAAATTTCTACTTCCCTGCCCCTTCAAAGTACCATTTTATTTCTCACCTTCTTTTCACATCCAAAATTCTAGAAATCTACCGTCCAATGTGGTAGCCATGTGACTTTGAGCACTTGAAATGTGATTACTGCGATTGAGGTACATTTTTAGTTGGTTTAATTTTGACTTACATATTTAAAAACTGACACTTGATTCAGTTATTCAAAATATTTAAGCATATTTGGAACAACTTGGGTATGTAAATCTTATACTGTAAATTTTATGGAACCTATAATAAAGATCAAGTATTTCTGATGAAAATTTATCATCTGAATTGAGAGATGCTGCAAATAAAAAACATACACTGTACTTCATAGACTTAGTAAAATCAAAGTTAAACAACATTAATCATTTTTATATACTGATTTCATATTGAGATAATACTTTGGATATACTGGGTAAAATGAAATATATTAATATGATAGGTGGCTTCTAGGATAGACCCTAAGGACCTCCTCATGTAAACCCCTCTGCTGAGTGTGGGCTGTGAACAGAATGTGGCCAAGTGATGAAGTGTCCCTTCTGAGCTTAGGTTCCAAAAAAGTCCATGGTTTGCATCTTGGGCACTCCCTCTTGCTTGCCTTCTCTGAGGGAAGCTAGCTGTCATGTTCCGAGTTGTTCTATGAGGAAGCTCACGTGGCAAGAAACTGATACCTCTGGCCAACAGCTGTGAGGACTTGAAGTCTGCCCAAAGCAACGAGAGTGAGACTGGAAACAGACCCCAATTCCCCCCACCCCCCGACTAGGCTGGAGCCCCAGCAATACATTGATGACAGCCTCTCTTCCCCAACCAGGAAGCTAGAGAGCTACTGTTCTCCCTCAACCTTAGACCTCAGTTACAGCTTCTGGTGATTTCACATGCCACTGCACTGTAAAGCACCCACTGCTCATGCCAAATGTTCTACCACCATTTAGCAGAAGTCCTCTTCCCATTCTACTAGTCAAAATCCCTCTTTATGATATACTTCATGCTTCAAGAACCTTTCTTGTTTTACCCACAGAAGCCCTACTTTATCCCTACTTTAATTATTTAAATATCTTGTCCAAACTTACAGTTTGACACCTTTATAGATGGTTTTGTTCCCTAAATAGCTGTGATGATCTAGCATAGCATATCCATCACAAGCAGCAAACCCAAAGGTAAGACACAGCTCCTGCCCTCCAGCATTTATAAGATGGTGAAAAGAATAAAGCAAGTAGCCAAGTAACCCTGAGTTACTTTGTGTCTTTAGTACATTTTCCAATACACATCACCTCATATGCAATAATAGAAAAGTCTGAGGCAGACATCATGAACCTATTTTTGGTATTTTTTTTATGAGAACATCACCTTTTCAGAGTATGCCAATTATGTCATAAAAATGAATCTATTTATATGAAGTTTTCATGAGATTTGTTCATTTTTTTGTTATATTACGCCCCTTCCAAAGGGAAAGTTATATTACTTTCCTTTCTTGTTATTTTTTTATTTTTATTTTTTATTTTTTTAATTTGCATATGGGCAGGAGGCACCAGGAATCGAACTCCAGACCTCCAGTATGGCAGGCCGGAGCTCTGCCTGTTGAGCCATGGCAGCCCCCCCCCCACTTGTTATTTTAAGAACTTAACAATCAGGTACAGCTAGGTTCAGAAACACAACAGAATACCTGTAACACCAGGCCTTTGAAGTTATCATGAGGAGATAAAGCTTCTGTTATCATTTAGTTACCAATACTAAGAAAGGCACAGCATGCTCTGTATTCCAACTCAGGCAATCAATGGGTCGTGCAGGTGATGACAGGATTCTTTACACTAAATTTGGATCTTAACTCAAAAACTGATATTTCTTAAATCAATTTAGATAATTCAGGTGCTTCTAAATACATTAGTCTCAAGTCATACAATCATATGGACAGTATTAGTTTGTTACACTTTGATGGTTACATAAAAATAATTATGCCATGAAAAAGAAATTCACAAATATGGGAGGACTTTCAGGCACATGGCAGAGTAGCCTAGGCTGATTTCATCCCTGCTCCATGAGGCAACAAGAGAAGAGACAGAAGAAATGACCGAGATTCCAGTCCTAGGGGATGAGTGATTGAAGAGGGTCTTTGGCATTTCGTGGGAACCTCCCGGCAGAGAGAGACAGAGAGATTGGGATGGGGGGAGTAAGATGAGTCTGTTCAGCTGCGGCCTGCTGGAGGTGGGCAGCAGCACAGGGGGAAGTGTGGATCTGAGGGAATGGACCATCCCTCCACTGCAGCCTGCCCCAGAAGCTAGCTGGAGAGATTTCTCCTTGCAGCGCTGCAGCTAGCAGCTCCAGTGGGGAGCCCAGAGGTAACACCTGCCACCCAGTGCTGGGCACCACGAATAGCTATCCCATCAGGCGCTGTGAGTGGTGGATCCACCAGGTGTGGGCGCTGTGATCAGCTACCCCACTGGGCATGGCAATCAGCTACCTGAGAGACATCGTGACCAGCTGCCCCGTCCTGCACACTGGGACCAGCCATCCTGCCCAGCCAGCCACAGCAGCTGGGGAGAAGAGGGTCTGCAGGGAGGAGGTGACTCAAAAGTGCCATCTTGAGTCCAAGTGGAAGAATATCTCACACCATTTTCAAAAATTAACTCAAGATAGATCAGAGATCTTGAGGTTTGCCCTTATGAAACTTATCCCTGCAAAGGATAGGCTAAGCCTACTTAAATTTTAGGCCTAAAAGTCACCCCCAGAGAACCTCTTTTGTTGCTCAGATGTGACCTCTCTCTCTCTCTAAGTCAACATGGTAAGCAAACTCACTGCCCTCCTCCCTCTATGTGGGATATGACTCCCAGAAGTGTAAACCTCCCTGGCAACATGGGACAGAAATCCTGGGATGAGCTGGGACTCAACATTAAGGGATTGAGAAAACCTTCTAGACCAAAAGGGGAAAGAGAGAAATGAGACAAAATAAAGTGTCAGTGGCTGAGAGATTTCAAACAGAGTCGAGAGGTTATCTTGGAGGTTATTCTTATGCACCATATAGAAATCCCCTTTTTAGTTTGCGGTGTATTAGAGAGGCTAGAGGGAAGTACCTGAAACTGTTGAGCTGTGTTCCAGTAGCCATGTTTCTTGAAGATGATTGTATAATGATGTACCTGAAACTGTTGAGCTGTGTTCCAGTAGCCATGTTTCTTGAAGATGATTGTATAATGATATAGCTTTTGCAACGTGACTGTGTGATTGCGAAAACCTTGTGTCTCATGCTCCTTTCATCTAGGGTATGGACAGATGAGTGAAAAATACAGATAAAAATAAACAAACAGGTGGCACAAAGGTTAAAATAAATTGAGTAGATTGAAATACTAGTGGTCAATGAGAGGGAAGTTTTCAGGGTATGGTATGTATGGTTAATCCTATTTCACCAGATAAAACTGCAACTTAACGTCCTGAAGTAACTGGCTTGAAAGTTATAATTCTTCTCATGACTCGCCCCCACCATCCCTCTTTTCTGTAAGACCTATGAATAGAGTCCCAAAAGGCCCCAAACGGTGAGGCACTGACGGTGACCCATGAGGAAGTATGCTATAATCCAAAAGAACTGCAGGAGTTTTCTAATTTATGAAGACAGAAATCAGAGGAAAATGTATAGGAATGGATATTAAAGGTGTGGGATAATGGTGGAAGTAATACAAAGTTGGGTCAGGTTGAATGCATTGGTGTGGGGTCAGGTTGAATGCATTGGTGTGGGGTCGGTTGAATGCACTGGTGTGGGGTCAGGTTGAATGTATTGATGCGGGGTCGGGCTGAATGCATTGATGTGGGGTCAGGTTGAATGCATTGGTGTGGGCCTACTAAGCAGAAACTCTGGATTCAGTGTGGTAGCCTGAAGGGTTAAAAAGGGCTTTAACAGTTTGTTTGGGTGGTTGGCTGAAACATGGATCAAAAGGTTACTGATTTACCTGAGGTGTACATACCAGAACTGCCATGTCATAAAGCAGATGAGGGGATCCAGAGGCTTAGAGAGATTGGAATGTTAGAGCGGATTGACCTTGTAAGACCTGCTCACATACCTCAGGACTGACCAGAGACCACACCTTACACTGGGACTATGAGAAATAAACTTGTGAGACTAAATCCATCATCCCTGAAGAGCTCTTTAGCTGCCCTTCTCTTCTGGTGAGATATTACTGTGGAAACTGCTGTCACCGAACTGTCCTCCGGACAGAGGAGTAAGGACTGCTTTCCCAGGGGAGGTGGTTACTAGTTTACAAGGCACTGTCTGGTTAATCTCTTCAAGTGGAGGTTGGATGGCAGATTCCTCAGGGTAGACAGGAGGTCTGGAAGCTGTTTTCCCAAGGCAGGCTGGAGGTCTGGTGGCTCTCTCCTCAGGGCAGGTTGAAGACCAGATGGCTCTTTCCTCAGGGCAGAGTCTAGGCTGGGCAGCTGTTTCCTCAGAGCAAACCATTACAGTTTATTTAGTGAGGACTGAGAAGAATATAGGGTTTCAACACCCCTACAGCCATCATTATCAGCTCATCTGTCCCCATTCCAATTTTCAGGATTCCTTTCCAATCAATGCCCTTACTTTAACAGCAGAGACCCTGCAACGTTGGGGATTTATTTTATGTTGTAACTCTGCCACTTGCACAATGAGACTGTGGGTCTGTTTTTCAGAGATCTCAAGCCTACAGCTACAGGAAATAAGATTTTCTTTCAGGGCACATGTAGGAACTTTTACATCATTCATGTGGTGCTTAAGGTACAAACTTGAAGACTTCACATCCCTTTCTTTTTTTTTTGTATGGGCAGTCACTGGGAATCAAACCTGGGTTTCTGGCGTGGCAGGCAAGAACTTTGCCTCCTGAGCCACCATCATCTTTCTTTTATACCTGTATCCAACATATTTAGTAACAACCAGCTAACAGCATCATACCCCCAACATATTTAGTAACAACCAGCTAACAGCATCATACCTTTTGACTCCATAAAACTTGTTAAGAAGTCAAAAACACTCTTACCCAGAGCCTTGCCTTTTATAAGCATATAAATAGCAGAATCCAGTGATGATATTTTGAATATCTCTATTATCAACTCACACCTGTCAGTGTCATCTTGATTATTGGAAATAGAATTATCAATGCCTTTGAATCTAATTAGAGTAGAGAACCAATTGCAAAGACACATTTTTAAGACTCTGTTTCTTTAGAATAACTCCAAGTACAAAAGCTCTATTAGTCAGGGTTCTCTAAGGAAACAGAACTAACAGGAGATATCAGTAAATATTGTAAGAATTCTACCACTGAGCTATCCTTACACCGCCCATATTACGAGATTTTATAAAAGTATTTCATGCAACTGTGGGATGCACAAATCCAAATTCCCTGGGACAGGATACAAGCTGGCAACTCCAATGAAGGTTTTCAATGAATTCCCCAGGAGAAGCTGGCTGGCTGAGGTAGAGATGAAAATTCTCTCTTCTGACTGCGGAAGTCATCACTTCTTCTTTTAAAGCCTTCAATTGATTGGATGAAACATCTCTCATTGCTGAAGACACTTTCCTTAGTTGATTGTAGATGCAATCAGCCATAAATTAACTTGATGATTTAAATTTATAAAATGTTCTCACGGTAACAGTTAGGCCAATACTTGCTTGATCAGACAACTGGGCACCATCACCTAGTGGATCTGACAAATTAAACTAACAACTGCAGAACACAACCATGTTCACTATAGTCAAAGACTGCTTTCACACAGCCACAGCAAAGTTGAGTATTTGTGACTGAAACCACCTGGACCACAAAGTCTAAAATATCTATTTGGCCCTTTACACAAGAAACTTGCTGACCCCTAACACAAAGGGTAACAATCTTTGTTAATGAAGTTACTATGTAATTTAAAAATTCTTAGTTTTACTCAGAGTTATCTTTCTTACCTATTAGATTTGAAAAAAAAATTGAGAGCATAGTGTACTGATGAGACTGTGGGAAACAGTATTCTCATACATTGCTAGTGACAAGGCAAAATTGAAGCATTTTCCCTACTGAGAAATATTTCACAGTATCTAGCAAACTCAAATATGCCCTTACCTTCTGACCCAGCAATCCTACTAATAAGAAGTTATCCCAAACATACACCAACAAAAACTATGAAGGTATTTATGCATAAAGTTATTTATTGCAGTATTATTTTTAATAGGAAAAGATAAAAAACAAACTAAATATGAAAGCATTGTGGACAATGTCAAAGCACAGTATATCTACACAGTGGAGTCCTATGCAGTCATATAAAGGACTAAGAAAGAACTCTAATATGCAGTTAACTCTGGAATATATTGCTAAATGAATAAAAGTAAATAAAACAAGTTTATAAAACTATTTTTTGTACACAAAATGGAGGGGGCAAGATAAATAATATAACACATTATGCAACACTCAATAAAAAAATCAATAAAAATTATTATTTATGTGGTAGGAAAAGAACAGGGATGAAAGTGAGACTTCTGTAACATACCTTGTAATACAGTTTTCTCTTTAGAACTTATGTAAACATTTTTTTAAATATCTTTTTAAATTGGGCATCCCTGGTGGGATATATTCTAAAGACAACTAGAAACACATAGAATTCTAAAGCTGCATTAGTGGTATTATTGATATGGACATTCTGAAACCCAATTATAGGCATATTGTAGGATAAAGCAATTAAGTATATTTATTTGTAAACATAAGTATACACCATTAGGAATCAAGATTTTCTGAATGAGAAGAGTTATGTGCAAAATCAAAGGACTTATTTAAAAACCCTGTAATCTTAAATTTGATTGAAAATATCATGTATCAAAATGATCATGATCTTCTTCTTTTAAAAATGTACATTATTGAGTTGTCCACTGAAAAGTCATCATCCACTATCAAGGAGCACATACTTATGGTCTATAAATAGATTTCCCACCCAAAGGAACCAAAATTCCTTGGGGAAAAAAGGCTGACTCCAGATGTGGGTCAGGAAGTTTTCAAGACCTTTCTGGCAGACAAGATGTCCTAGAATCTAGGAAGTTATCACAGACTTTTTTGTAGCCATGTCAAAAGGAATAGGAGAAAGTTAGAAAGTGCTTTGTCTGGCTTAAGATGGGACAACCTGAACATAAAAGGAATGAATACATTGGATTGAATCAAAATATATAAAAATTGATGAGTTCTTAATAATAAGCTGAGCTAAGGTACCACCCATTGCTCTGAAAATTTAGGGAAAGAGCCGAGCATTTATGCCACTTACGATACAGTTCACAAAGAAATAAAATATTGATAAGCAAAGCTTTTCTTTACAGAAGTCCAGTTCTCTGAACTTCAGTCGACCAAAATGGCGGCATAAGATGCTCCAGGGAATTGTTCCCCCACAGAATCTTCAAACAGCTAGCAGAGCCATCTTCTTAAAACACTAGAAAACAGTTATAGGGTTGCAGTAACTGGGCAGGTGCCAAAACAAGAAAACACAGCTTTAAAAACAGTAGTAGAAGTTCTTGGTACTTTTCTTGGACCCCTCCCATCCACCCCTAGTGTGGTATGGAGCCAGCCTGTGCTCCCACTGTGGGTCCCCGGCCTGTACCAGAGGGAGGAGACTACTCAGTAACCCCCTGTGTACATACTGCAGTGCCTGTGTCAGTGCCAATCTACCAGGTAGCAGCCTGTGTGAAACAGAAAACTCATCTCTGGCTCAGGTGGCAGCCGGAATGAACCAGGAAACTAATCACTGGCTCACCCTCCCTGAACTTGCCCTGCAGGCAGAAGCAGCTTGTGGGCAACTAAAGCAGCCTAAGGAAGAATTAGGTCAAAATGCCTGGAGTAAAAGATTACTCATATTCCAGATTCCTGTAAATGGGAGAGTTCCTAAGGCCAAGAACAAGCACAAACCCAGGACAAGACTCAGACTCAGAAAAGACTGAGAGGACCTTTTATGTGCAAAATCAAAGGACTTAAATAAAAACCCTGTAATCTTAAATTTGATTGAAAATATCATGTATCAAAATGATCATGATCTTCTTTTAAAAATGTACATATTGCAAGCATATGATGGCATGCTAAGCAAAGAAGTCCCTGCTTACACATGTAAATGTTCACAATTCTGGCTAGTGATTAGTTCATATTAGTGAATTTTGATTAGTGGATGAACGCTCCCCGAGTCCAAGCACTCTCTTTGGTTTAATGCAGTATGCTGAAGCTTCTAGAAATACTGAACATTTCTGGTCACAAAGATGCTCAATACAATTGTTCTAAATGGGTGGCTTCTATCTGTCTGTTAGCCCATTTGTCTGTCTATCCTGAGTACCTGTGAAGTGTTCAAACTTCTTCCTAATTCAGTAATAAGCCTAATTTCTTAAAAGCACCCTAGTGTTTCCAGCTTGCACATTAATTTGGGTGTTACATAAACCCATCAAGTGAAATCCAGGTCCGTGCTGTGTGTTAAGGAAGAGAAATCAAAGACACAGGCCCTACCCTTGAAAAGTCCTTATTTAGTGGAGAAGACAAAAGGGAGCAGAGAAGCAGAGATCAGGTGGCAGGAATCACATGAGACTGACTATTGTTCTATGGGCATCTCACCGGGATGCAGATAGTGGCTGGAGATTTGACAAAGAAGGTTCCCTGGATGAGGTGATAAATATGAGTTCACTCATATTTAATTCCCTCATATGTAATTGTTTTACCTTCTGGAGTCCGTAGACTTCAGTGAGACTGAGAGCTCTGGACTCAAGCTGTAGAAAAATGAGCTACACATTAAAAAATTACGTACTTTCAGAGGAAAAAAAAAACACACTGGTGTGTTAGGACTTTTGCTGTATTTAACATGAAATGGAAGTTTCCTTTCACCACTGACACTGATCATCAGACAATAGGGAGAGCCTGCATGAGGAATACTGGTTGTCCTTTTAGCAATGTATATCAACCAACTATTAGGATGCCGAACATCTATATCCCATTCAGTTTTCTCTTCTTCCTTCCTGGTGATGTTAGAAAGCCATTTAATGCTTTTTACTTTCACGTGATGAATTTGGCAAACTCTTTCAAAGAAATTATTTTCACATATAGCATCCTCCAATCATCAGCAAATAAGAATGTATTTTATATTCCTGTTTGTGAAAAAGATCACATTATAGATTGATTAAAATGAGCTCATTTAATAAAGCAATTGAACAGATCTATTGGTTATGATACATGGGAAAGAACTCTGAACAAAAGGGTGTAAAAAGAGAATTTTCCCACCTATCCCCCAAGCATTTCTTAAGTATCTATGGTGGCTTTGGGTGAAAAAGTAAATAAAACAGTTCTTGTATTCAAGTAACTAACAGTATAGAATAGAGGATGGTATAGCAGTTAAAAGTGTGGACTCTGGTACCGCATGGATTGTGCTTAATTCTTCTCTCTGCCACTTAATAGCTATGTGACCTTTGGCATTTCTCTTAACCACCAGTGGTGGTTTGAGACTGTATGCAACCTAAAAAAACATGCTCTCAAAGTTAATCCATTCCTATGGGTATGAACCAATTTTAAGTAGAACCTTTTGATGAGGCTACTTCAGTTAATGTGTGACCTACCTCCATTAGGATGCATTTTAATCCTATTACTGGAGTCATTTATAAATGAAATCAATTCAGACATGAGAGAGAGAAAGTCAAGAAAGCAAGAAGCTGAAATCAATGAAATTTCGAAAAGAAAAGAGACCAGCAAATGCTGCCATTTGCCTTGCCATGTGGACAGAAGAGCCAAGGATTGCCGGAACCCAGCCCCAGAACACCGATCTTCAGGAAGAATGCATAACTTAGATGATGCTTTGATTTGGACTTTTTCCTAGCCTCAAACAGTAAGCAGATAAATCCCCATTGGTTTAAGCTGACCCATTTCATGGTTGTGCTAGAGTAGCCTAGGAAACTAAAATACTACCTATTTGCTCACCTACATAGCATCCACAACACAGAGCTGTGCAAATTAAATGATGGTCTACATAAAGCACTTAGGACAGTTCACAGTACATATTAAGTGCAATTTAAGTGCTAGCTATTTTCATTATCATTGTTATTAAACAATACATAATCATTTAACATGTCATAAAGACTAAAAAGAGCATTTAAGTGCTGGTTCTATCATTAGCAAGCTATGTAACTGGCAAGTCATACAACATGAGATTTAATCTCTCTTCTTTATACCAATGGAAATTTTATTATTCTACAATTTGACTCAACTACCCATAAAAAGTCCCAAATGTTACCTTGTTCTCCCTTTCTCTCTCTTTTTTTTTTTTTTTGCATGGGCATATACTGGGAATCGAATCCAGGTCTCTGGCATTCTCCCTTTCTCTTTAGGTACCTTTAGTTTGATTCATCAATGAGCAGACATGAAGAACTTACAACATCAACAGTGTAATTTATTACGCTACAATGGGTGGGAAGCTATGTATACATTATAGGTAATTCATACAATTTTATGAGTTACTAGTATTTTACTGATAAAATTTAAGGAAATTTTATTTTACCAAAAAACTTTTTTTACTAAAACTTTACTGATAAAGTTTAAAAAACAAATTCCAGACAAGGTAATTAGCTTGTCCTTCATCACTGCAGATTCAAGTTTTAAACTCAGGGCATTCCTTTTCCAAAACTTATCTTTTTATCATGCCATACCATATCTCCTGCCCTGTGTTTCTAGCACTGGTGGAACAACAGTCTAATCTCATAAAATTCTGTCTGGAGTGAGATTAAAAACAAAAACAAAAGAAAAAATTTGTGTGAAGCTATCCAATATGCAGAATTTATTATGATTTTCTCTCAAATGGCATCAAGACAAAGACTGACTTACCAGAAGAAAAGCGTTAGACATGCATGCTAAAGACAATAATTCATTAGAACTCATGTATTCATGATCTATAAAGCTGAATTAAGTTTTTTTAAATAAAGGAAAAGACCCACATTCTAAAACCAAACTGTGTAATATCTGCCTGCCCTTTACCAACCTAAAATACTACTTGTGGCTTTCCCATTTACCACATCTTTCAGTTTAAAAGAAAGTCAGCTAACTTACATGTAGAAATACTGTAAAATCCACTGCAACTCTACCTTCCTAGAAACAACAGAAGGAAATTACAAAAAAAATATACAGTAGTCTCATTTATACAAACTCTCCTGGAGGAAGTAGGTGGATCTAGAAACAAAGACATATATAACATGCCAAGAACCAGTCAATGCAGCACAAAGTCTCAGCAAAAATTTTATTCAAAAATAGCTTAGATATCAAAGCAACTAAAATGTCTTTTTTAGCTCAAGAATTCTGGCACAATAGGTGTGGTCTGATTACTATGAAGGCCAAAATGCAGTAACTAAAATCATAACTGACACATTTTAACTTTTTGACCCTAAAATAAAAAACATCTGTGACCCTAAAATAAAAAACAATCAAAAGTATTATTTGTAATAATCTCACAGATAGATCACTAAATTCTACTGATCCCCAAATTCCATAAAGCACTGTTCACATGTTAGTCTTATTCTCTTCTCTTAATCTCCTTCCACCACTTTTTTAAACTTAAAGAAAAAAAAACTACGAAAGATAAAGAATATTATTAATAAATTATGTCAAAATCAAAACTAATCCCTTATTCTAGGCATTTCTCTTTGCTGAACTATTGCTTATTTTCATGAATTTGATGAGATGTCTTTTAATTGACGTATGTGCACTTCCAGAAATAACAGCTAACTTCGACCAGTAACAACTTAACTTTTTTCATCTCAGTATGAAAATCTGAAAGTCTTTAAATGATTCAATTACAGTAATTCTCAAAAAAAATAATAACCAAATGTAGCAGGTCACCAACTCAATAATCCATCTAAATTTTTGTGTTTAAACAACAGTTTCACAGTATTCATCCAGTGTTTCTCTCTTTGATTAGTACTTCTATTCCTATTAGACAAAATTTAGAAACAACGAACTTGGATTTAAGTGCTTTTCTTAAAAAACTTTTAACAAGGACGTTACCGCAACAAATGTAATAGAATTATTGGTTGTCTATCTATATGACTTGAGATTTTTTGTAACATGATTGACAATAGACTGAAGGTAAAAAAAAAAAAAAAAGAATCAGTACTAGCACAGAACTGTGGGAAAGGCTGAAACAGTGAGGTTGGAAAGAACGAGTTTCTAATTTTACATCGCCATGAATATAATTTATAGAGTAATCACTGCAGTTTGTCTTTGTATGAATAACTGTTCTCTTTCCTTTGACAAGGTTAAAAATAAAGATAGAAAGGCATCCAAATACTCTATTTAAAATAATTTCTATATAATTCCAAAATTCTATAGGAAATAAAAACACCCAAATTTTATCTATAAATTGTGATTATTCCAAAAGTGAAAATGGAATATAATTGTACTCAATATTGAATGTATGACAGCTTGTATTAAATAATTCTAATGCTCACCTCAGTTTTTTCCTTATTCCATCTGGTTTAATCACTTGTTTTCTAAAGAATATATATTTAGTGAGAGTAAACAGGTACCCCAGAGGTGCATCATCCTCTTCCTTATTAATGACATCAATAAATCTTCCTATTGATAGTCTGAACCATCTGATCTTATGGCCTACATGGATAAATGGATTTGTTTAGTTAATCCTCACAGTGTATGTTTAGCAGCAATTACCCAGTGACAGACAGCAACTAGATACTATCTTTATTATCTCTAAAATGCAATATGGTGTGATTGCACTTTCTGCTGATTTGATTTACGTGAACCTTAAATGTGATAATGTTTGTCAGCAAAATTTGAAAAATGTAAATCTCATCTATAGTTATTTCTATGGAAAAATAAATTTGAATTATGCAAGTCAGATTTCTGCAAGATATTTAGAAACACAGTCTATGCTTTAAAAAATAAAACCACTCTGACATTATTGAACTAATTATTTTCTAAGTTTTAGATATATTTTATAATAGCAAATGGATTTATAATGTGAACTTTTAGAATCTTTATTAGGTAGAAAACAATTGACAGTTCTGTCCATCTTGTAAGGTTTTTATAATCTTATCACTTCTATGAAGATTTCTCTAAAAACTAGTCGGCTATGTTATAAGAAATATTTTACACAGCAAGATAGCCCAATCTTTTCCTTCACTTTATTATTTCTTTTTTTGTAGTCCCCAAACCTCCAACTGAAATATCTGGCGCTTCAATTAAAAAGAGCATTTTCACTAACCACAAATATTTTAGCCACTAATCAAAATTTTAGCCTACACCAAAGGCATTTTACATTTTATCTAATATTGTATAATGCCAGGCATCTATTAGGAGTTGGGGTTAGGCTGGTCTTTAAAAAAGGATCATGAAATTTTAGTGCACATATTTGTACAGACGTACAGTATTATAAGCTGTATAATACTTATATATATAATACTCGTGTGTACAAACACACGAGTCAGGCTTTCTCAGTACCTTAGTTTAGCAAAGCAGTATGCAATCATATACCAGCCAAATAAGAATTTCTACTAGCAACTTCTTATCCAAGACTCAGACTGACAGAGTTTAATACACTCAGAGTCTGCTCTAAGGATCATGTGTTAAGATTTTCACTTTAATTCAGATAAATTTGACTAAGTGATATTTTCATGCAATCCTCACAGAAAGGCCATATGCCAGAATGGTATAGGGGAAAGAGCACTGATCTAGGGACCAAAATACTTCATTCTAGTTTTGGCTCCATGATTTGGTAGGTGAGTTTCTTGGTCAAGTAATTTAACACCTCTAAATCTCAGTTTACTTGTTCATTTATGTTGAATCAGGGAAACATCCATAGTCTGCTTTATAAGGTTCTTGTGAGTATTTGAAAAGGTATTGATCAGTGCTTTCTAAAAGTTAAAATTAATAGAAAAATTAATTTATCAAGCTGTTTATTGGGATGTTCACCATCGTTTAAAAAAGAACTTCACCATGTCTTAAAGCTTGCAAGTGTTTCAAGTTAAGAACACAATGAACTGCAGCAATTAGTTTTACACATGCACAGAGCTTAATGGATGAAGTGCTATAACTTAAAACATTTTCCTTCTCCAGCAAGCATGAATTACATCCTTGCATAAACATTTAATGTGTCAAGAAAAAGAAATTATATAATTTACTCTCTAAAACATCAATTCACAAAACCATAGGTTATTTAGCTTTTTATTTTTTACAGACATGCTTAGAATAAAAGTAATAAGACATTTTAAAGGGTTAAAGAGTAACAATTGTTCAAAGGAAAATATCAGACATTTAAAAAGCAGGTGATTAGAAATGTTAATTATTTTTAAAGCTTTATAATTAAAAAAGAATACTTACAATTCTTTCAGAAGTCTTTACAAAAAGGTACTATTCCTTTGGTTACTTGGAATACTAAGCCGACTGTCCTGTTGTTACTACCCCTGCTGTTTATCATGGGTCTAAGTGCCAGGCACTTCTTACCTCTGGCGAATATGTAAAAGGAGGAATTCATTGGTCTTACAAAATCATTCCAGGAACGAACATGTAATGCAACATTTTCACAGGCCCTTTTTCTGAAGAGAATGTGGTTTACAAGGTAATTTTAACAGGCTGCTTTTTATGTAGCAATTTTTTAAACTCCAGAATTCACTGTTTTTATTAAGCTCTTCTTTATAAAGTAATAAATGCTTGCAAATTCTCACCATATATAAAATACTTAATTTCTAAGCAACATCTCACAAGATGATTTTAAATGGTCATTAGATTTTAGCTTTAAGAAGACTATCTGGTGATTGTAACAAGAAAACTTTAAATTAGTTGTAGGATAATAGAAGAAAGGTGAGTACATGAAAATAGGATTCATAGAATAGATCAGGTATTTAATTTTGTAAAAATGAGAAGGAAGTAGTTAAATGTCCTGGCAAATGTCCTATGACTTCTTCCAATAAGTTGCAAGGTAAAACCATTTCCACCTTGCAAATGCCAACACAGCCATTTGGAAACTGGTATTTGAATTTCATGGCTTCCCTTCTTCTAGTCCAGAACGAATGGGACTGATGTGAATGGAGATGAATATGAAGGGATGGATTTTATAGTCAGTTCCTATATAAATCAAAACTCATCTCTGCCACAATTCACGTATTTCCAAGATGTTCAAAATCTAATATAGACTATTCTACAAGAGCAATTGAAAATTTGATTCACAATCCATCACGTTTACTAATGGAAGCCATATTTCTTCTCCCATTTACTAATACTGACTAATACAGCTATAATCTAAAATAAATCTAAAATACTAATACTTCTACTTATAAACACTAATACAGCTAGCTATAAACTAAAATAAAACAATTCCCTCTGGGACTTCCTTTCCTGCCTTAAGGAGACTCCATGGTTTCTTGTACAGATGTAGCTTCACCTATTTATTAGCTACATCCCTCTCCAGCTCCTGCTCTCCCTCTCTTTTCTTAATCCACAACAAAACCTCTTTTAAAAGGTGTTTATAGTTTCCACTTCCACTTCTTTATCTCATATCCTCTCATGAGTTGACTGGTATCTGGTTGCCATCCCCTAATCCTACTGAGGCAATCCTGACTCTCTCTTCATTATCAACAATGCACTCATGTTGCCTGGATATTGAAGAACAGGACTCTTCTCTGTTCTTATCTCACTTGGCTTCTTAACAGCATTCTACACATATGTTATTGCCAACTCTGAAACTCCTAAGTGGATGCATTCTGGTTTGCCCAAAACAGTCAAGTTACTTACATCTGCTGTCCCCGCTTTAGGATTTAACGTCTCCCACCCTCACCCCCAGCACTTTCACTCCCAAAGGTGTCCCAGTTAGATAAATGAACTGGATGTTCAACCTACCTGGGGTATTACTACCCACTTTTCTACATCTCTTCTTGGCTACCTAATTAAGCATTTCAAACTTAATGCCAAAAGTGTACTTTTTACCTATCTTTCAATAGTCTTCTCCATCTCAATAAGTAGCCCCACTAAAGCCAAAATTCTTAAAATTAACCTTGATTTCTGTTTTCCTCACTTTCCACATTTAACCCGAAACAAATGCTGAATACATACCCATCATTTCCACCACAACCAGCACAGGACAAGCCACCACCCTGTCCCATCTATACCCCCATTATAAGCTCCCTCTTCTGTTTTTATACTGCAATTCAATCTCTTCCACACAATTTACATGGTGATTGTTTTAAAATGTAAACTCTCTCAATTTATCCCCTCTTTTAAATCCTCCAAAGACTTTCCACAGCTCTTATAATAAACCTCAAATTCTCCCTCCTAGTGAACAAAGATTGGTCTTGCCTAGTTCTCATACCCCTTCTACTAGCCCACTGAGCTATGGCAACACAGACTTTCCTTTAAATCTGTCAGCCATAAGCCAGTCCACTGTTAGGAGGCTTTTCCTTCTCTGTTCCCTAGACCTGGATTTCTTTTACCCTGCATCTTTCCTCATCACTCACATCTCAGTTTAAATGTTACCTTCGCATAAAGATTTTCAGGAATTATTTAGTCCAAAATAGCCAACCAGTTGTTCTCTATCATATTACCTTATTTTAATTCTTTGCAAAGCATTTATCACTATTTTTTTCTTTTTTGTTTTGTCTGGCTGTACCCCTAAATTCTGCCCCTTAAGAATCTAAATTCTGAGGGCAGATATCTTATCAGCCTTTTTATCACTGTATCCCAATACCTATAACAGGGACAGGCACCTGCAAGCAATCAACAAGTTTTTGTGCTTAAATGAATAAGTCAATTATGAGGAATATATTTTTTCATTAATTGTATGACTTAATTGTATAACTAAGCTGTGGCTAAGTGTCTTTGGGGAAACCTTATGATTAGCCTTTACATATAGAAGTACAATATACTAACACTTGAAAGAACACAAGCAATTGATAATTATGCTACATATCTAATTTTTAAATTAACTTATTATTTTGGAATAATTTTAGATTTACAGAGAAATAGCAAGAATAGTTAGCTCCCATATACTCTGCAGCCAATCTTCCCTAAAATTAAAATTTAATTCTCATTAAATTAAAATTGGAATTTTATTATTAACTAAACTCTAGACTGTATTAAGATTTCACTAGTTTGTTCACTAAAGTTCATTGCATGTTCGAATAATACCTGACATTTAGTATGTACAATATGTTAGGAAATAGAAAAAAGGTCACTATATTGTGAGTTACACACACACATACAGAATACTGCTAAAGAAAGATTCACCCAAAAGACAACTACGCTACAAGCAAAGATCAATTTTAACTTCTGTTTGCACGCCTTCCTCAGGAAGCTGCCCCTCGCTGCTCCTGAGACATTTTGGATATGTGTCCTGGAGCCCCAGGAAGGGTAAAGGAGATACAGGAATGCTGCTATGTACCTGAATTTAGAAAATAGCGAGAACGTTCTAATAGGCACTCCCCCAGGAAACGTGAGGACACACTCTTCTAACCCGAAGTGGATGGGATTTATGCCTGAATGAGCTAATACAGGCTTGGTTTCCTAAAGCAATTTTTAATGGGTTCAGAACAACTTCCTTAACACAGGGGTCACTGAAGCACAGCAAAATGAATGAAATAGATCAAGTGTAAGCAATACATATAGAAGAGGTCCTGGAACCTGCTGCAGAGAAAGCCACTGATAGTAACTGATACTCAGATATCAACCCCAATTGACACCAGGGTGTTGAGAATCAGTCATATCAAATTTTCCAGTTTTTTTTTTTCAGAAAAAAAACTAAGAAATCTGAATTTTTACATGAAATTTTCTATGTTTCCAAATTATTTACCCTTCAAAGCCCATATTCTACATGGCCCTGGAAGGTAGCCCTGAAAATTCTATCCCAGTGGCTACATCCCACTACTGCTGGTAGTTGCTCCTTTCCATGGTAGCCTGGAATTGCCAATAGCAGCCACCGAAAGGTAACTCCAGGTACTCCTATACAATGCTTCTAACAGGAATTCATTCTACATTAATTGAATCTTTACTACATGGAAACTATGCTAGGCTGTGAGGAAACAAAACGGCAGCTCCAATATAGCCAAAGTGATTCACTCCCTTTGTGTACCTGAAAAAGCTACACCAGGGAGGCAAAGCAAATGCAAGAGAAGAAAAGAGTCTTAAAGCTCCAGAGAAAAGGGCTTACCAAGGAAGGTCATACAGGCCATGCTAAAGAACTAAACTTCATCTTGCAGGTGATTTGGAGAGGGTCAAGCAGGGACCATAGTAATATTACCAACACTGTTTAACCACTGGTTGGCATAACTAAGGCTGAAAAAATAAAGAGCCTGAAGTCTTGAATCCCAGGGAAAATTACCTCTGAGGTAAGAGGAGATGAAGGGTTCAGCTTCCTAGTTCTTAAATGAGCTGCTTTCCCTGTGCCACTTCTCAGAAGCCCAAGCCTATCACCACAGGATGCCACCGCACAGCCTCCCACAGGCTCATGCCCAGGTGGGACTGTCATCTTATAGCAGGTGAGTCCTCTGTGACCCCTGTACAAACAAGTTCCTTCAGTTCCTGCAAGAGACAATGACTGCACAGACCAGGGTGATCCCTCATGTCTTTCTTCATCAGTCACTGACCCAACAATTCCAACATTCAGTGTAGGAGGAAAGAAAAGCTAAGATAATAGAGCACTACTAGTTATTACACAAAATTAAAGGGAGAGCGAGGGATGTGCAAGTATGAAATGTAGATTGGGCCTCCACCTGTAGTTTTCATATCACACTTAGAATGTTACACACTTAGAATGTTTCATATATTACAATGAGAACAAAGTTGGCCTCAGGTACTTTTTGTACTTTGAAAGGTAAAATATACAATGATTTACTGTTACTTTTTTTCCTATTAAATAATTACACCATCTAACCCTACAGTGCAAGAAAAAGACTATTTTTGTTAAATGTAATGTAGTCTAGAAAGATCGCTAGAAGCATAGACAGGGGGCCTGATTTCTGGCTTGGCCATTAGCTGGCTGTGGGATTTAGGGCAAGTTAAATTGACTCTGGGCAAGTTACTTGACTCTGAGCTTCTCATCTGTAAAATGGGGTAGTGTTAAACATCTCAGGGGATTAATAGAGAATTTAATGAACTAATACAGAGAAAGTTATCAGCAGCGTAGAAATAGCTACAACTTAACAAATGTTATAATGCTCAAAAAAAGAACACAAGCAGGTCTTTGTGGTAAACATTTTTGAAAATGAAATTTCTATGCAGTGCCTCCCCCAAACCATAAAAAGTAAATCAGCTTAGAATAAAAGGTTTATATTCACAAAGATTATTGGTCATCTTAAAGATAAATGTTTAGTTTTTGTAATAAGTCACACGGAAAAGTTTTGAGATTTGTGTGAGTGCTTTTTCTAGACCTTTTTAGTATGGTTTCCTCTCAGGAAATATGAATAGTTAACATTAATTGAAGACTTAATTATTATTTTCCTTGGATCTCAGGATACTAAGTTAGGAACTTTATAGAAACATAGACATCATAATCATGCCAGACTATGGACAGGAGCTGCAGTATTCCTATTTATTCAGCAGCCACTCCACTTTTATGTATTTTCAGCTTTGTGTCTTATTTAGAAACCAAATGAGGTTTGCTCTGGGTGGTGCAGCCAGTGTCTCTGCCAGGTTGAGTGGGAAACCAAAAATGCCAGATGCTATATTTTCAAGGAGACATGCTTCGCCCTGTGAGGCCTCTGGGCAAAGTGAAAATGTAATTCTCAGTCAATAATTTGCTCTTCCACTCAGTCAAACTTTAGAACAGACACCCTTTAAGAATCCCTTGCCTGTCCTGTACGTATTTTCCTCTGGGTGTTTCCTCAATCTTGGGAGAATTTTATATATACACACATATCCCTCCAGGATTTCGCCAGGAGTGATTAATGTATTTCCCTCTGTAATATTCTGAATAATGTTGTATTTTTAATGGTAAAAGTGATTTTCACTACATCAAAAGCAAAAGCCCAAAAATAAGATTTAACACCTTATCACAATGAGTAGCACATAGAGAAAACAAACATTTAACTCCTTTAAAATACTTTGTTATTAGACAATTTTTATCAAAGGGTTTTATTTTAGGTGCTTCATATTCACAATAATTGACCATGCCTGAAGAGAACAGTATGTGAATACTTATGGAAAAATGTTAGAACTGTTTTGTGAAAGGTGCTAAAAAAAAATTGTCCATGACAGGTTGTAGAGGTAGCTTTTGGGCTAAAATTTTAATTTTTAGATAAAAGAATGTATCGATATCACCATTGTCATAAGCAGCCACTAAGCTTCCCTGAGCACTTATCTGCAGACCAAGCACTTTGTAAAGTGCTTATCAAGTACTCTGCTTATTTATGAGATACTTAAGGATAAGGTGAGGATGAGAAATATTTAGAGAGTTAGTGGAAGACCAGTCAAACAAAGCAGCAAGCTGGGAGACAGGATTTGAACTCAGGCAGCTTGACTCCAGAATCTACAGGCGACCCACTAGGCTAAAAGTCAAACTTAATTTCAAATGAGCCCCCAGTTAAACTCCCCACACTGATTTTGTTTCAAAGGCTTCATCTGGGAAAATGCTCATCTATAAGCATTCTGTACTAAAAACAGATTTTTTTTTTAATAAGATGAAGGGAACTGCATGCACAAAGAAAAACCAGTAAAATATACACTCAGCAGCTCTCAAGAGCATAACAAGGTATTCAAACTCATTACTGCCTTTTAGAGCAATTGTAAACATGCTTCCCTAAATAATTAATAACATTATCACATATGTACTTTTCAAAACTGATCAAAGCCACACAAGATTTTTTTTTAATGATGTTTTTTCTTTAGCTTAGAGACTATTTAGTAGGAAAAACAGGACTTTTATCTTAGTAATTTAGGACATTACTTTGAATTGCCTTTTATTCTTATGTTTTGCAATTTTAGATTTCCAGATTGTAAGTGTGAATAATCTTGAGAGCTAGCTTGATTTTGATTCTAGCAGTTAATTGTCAGTACTATGAAAGCTCAAGCTAATACCTGACCTTTATTCAATTGTTGTTTATTTTTATTTTATGAGTTTTGCTTACTTCATTAGTAAAATTCTAATGTTTTAATATTAAATAAAAAAAATTTCAAAGAAGAGTCGCTCATACCTAAATTAAAATCTGTTAATTATTTGGTGAAAGAAAAACTCACCTGACCAGAAAATTAGCCTGACAAACTGAATAGAACAGCATTATTATTATTATAATACCATATAAAATGAACAACAAAGATCAAACCAGCTTATATCAGTTATTTTGCAAGCTATCGTATCGAATTCGTATAAAAAAAAAACCAGAAAATAGATCAGTGGCTGCCAGGGGCTGGGGCGGAGGGAGGGATGTGGAATAACTATTTAATGGATATGGGTTTTCCTTTTGGATTGATGAAAATGTTCTGGAATTAGATAGTGTTGATAGCTGCATACCACTGTGAATGCCACTCAGTTATGAAAATTAAAAGAGTTAAAATGGAAAATTTTATGTTATGCCTATTTTTCCACAATGAAAATTAAAAGTAAAATAACAGGCAGATATTTTAAAAGCATAGAACAAGTAGATTTCGGGTCAAAGACTTGTTCATAAATAACAATTAGGACATAAAAATAACATATCTATTAATAATTACCTGTTGAATGGCATTTAATGAATGTTTAAAATACTAACATGCTTGAAATATTTTAAAATTTCATCATAAGAATACTTTTTCTTCTAAAAATTTCTCCTAACCTTCCCCAGGAAAGAAATATTTAAAATTATTCACATTTCAAATCTTACACAATCAATAGTTTGTTAGTTTTCCTACTTTTCCAACATGTTTTCATGTATTATGTAAAGGGTAGATTAAGCTTTCAGTATGTGATAAGGTCGACTACACATTTTTGGACTTCAACGGCAATAATCCAAAAATAAGTGCCAACCCAGCACAAGCCTTTTGGAATAGCACAATGTGTGCTTCTCAGGCTGAGCCAGTTTATGGGCTGTAGGCCTGGCAAAGTCCGTTCAGTGAACCAGGAGTGTTGAGAACACATTCTCTGGCTGGGCTGGGCTGGTCAGATCCAAACTCAGAACTCCAGATAAAGCTCCTTCTCCCCCCTGGCATTCTAAACACAGCTAAGATTTAGCAGTAACGGCTTCAGATATTTTAACATTGTAAGCAAGAGATAAGAATGACATTAAACCCATGAACCCCTCACTAGCGATGGGTATATACATTGCCCCCTCTTCCTAAAGGCATTGAGCCACACCTTAGGAGGAGGAGGTCACCAGGAGGAGGGGACAGAGGCAGTCCAGGCAGGCAGAGCAGCAGGCCCAGGAGGGCTACTTCAATCTCCTTAGGCTTCCTCTTCTTTCCTTACCTCAAGGTGATTGCTTTCATTTCACAGTATTCACATCACTTACCTCTAACTACAGTCATATTATTTTTACAAATGGACTAAAAATGTTAAGTTTTCATTTACACATATGTTTCGTAGTTTTCTAATGACTTTCAAATCCCTGGAGGGAGTGATATCACCACCATGCGTGGCCCACAGCACTAAATGGGCACTTGCTGTGTGTGCAATCCTAAATCATTTTCCTGTTCTATTTGTACCTCTAACTCAATTCTAACTTTCTTTAAGATGGAGTTCATAGACATATTTTTAGTTCCCCAAGTTCCTAACACATTGCTGAAGAATAGGAAAGGTGCTCAATCCATGTATATAATTATTTTTCATGGTTAAAGGTGTGAATTCATGGTGACATATCCGTGCATCGTCCAGAGGATGGCGTTTCTCTTTGAGGGGCCTGTTCTAATGCTAATTCCTGTGGGAAGACATCCTTACCTCTCCCCCTTCCTCTAATCTCAATACTCTGTCTGGTTCTCAGCCCTGTGCTCACTTATCCCTAGAAGAAGCCTTTGATGGGTCATCAAGTGCAAACGTTCTATGATATAACTACTTTTGCACTTAAGTCAATGGATGTTTTATACATATTGGGCTGATTACATAACTTTGAATATTTCCAAAAGAGCCAGCTGTCTTTTTTCTGTTTACACAGTTTTTGTTCCCCCTATATTCAAATGCATTAAGAGAAAACAGATGAAGGAGATAAAAACCTTATAAATATCAGTATAAAAATATGAAATATGCATACTCTTTATAATCAAGCATGAACAAAGAGACTCAATATTCAATCTTTTCCCTTAGCTTATATACTAGCATCTTATGCTTGTCCACTAAATATAAAAGCTTCTAAGAAGATAAATAAAGTAAAAAATGGAAAGACTACAGAAGGAATTCCAGAAAAGAAAACATGATTTATACAATACATCATCGATCACTGAGCAAATGTACTTTGGAGGACTATTCATGTCGCTCCAGAAACCAAACAAATGTTTGAACAGTTTTAGGCACCTGATCTAACAATAATAAAGGACACAACTCTAGCTTAGAAATAATGCCCTTCCTTTTCACTCACACCTAACGATAACTTCCATCAGAAATCTCCAATAAAGCCCACATTTAAATTGATTTTCATTCAGAAAACATATGTGTGTGTGAGTACATATTGCATATTCACACGTGATTGTCTGCAGCTTATTACTTTTTTGTATGCTGTATGGCAGGGGTCACATTTCATTATTTTTCCATGTGAGTATCCCCTTATTGTAGCACCATTTGCTGAATTTTATTTGTTTGGTTTTTCGTTTGTTTGCTTGTTTGAGAAGTGCATGGGCCGGGAATTCAACCAGGGTTTCCCATATGGCAGGCGAAAATTCCACCACTGAACTACACGTGCACCACTTCTGCAGCTGATTTTTGAAAAACCACTCCATAGAGTATTTTCCCAGAGCCATAATAGACTCTAAAACACTCTCCTAGAGTTTCATCTGCTACTAACTACTATTTTCCTAGTATTGGGGGACTGAGAACTAGAGTTTAATAGTTCTAGCATCCTTTGCCCCACTTTCTTTAAAATACATTTCCCATAATAAAAAAGTATAACTGCATATATTAATCAAATATTTACCTTCAAAGTATGTATTCCCTGAAAAAGTCAGTAATGGTATAGTAAAAGAAAAACAAAAAAAACCAAACAACTGGTCACCTCTATATCTAACCACTCTGAACACCAGGAAGGAAGTAAAAAATCTCACACATGGCACATGACCAGAAAGACTAAAGGTGACATTTTAATGAGGACTAGGGATGAGAAGACCAGAAAATGTGGGCATGGAAAAACAAAGCAAGGTCTCATTCCACTGCTATGATTTATTTTAATGGTGCTGTGGGTATAGTAGAATGCCACTCAACTTCCAAAACAACGTCCTTCCTGTGTACATCCCTATATGACAGAGTCCAAATGCCTAAACACTTCTCTTTCTAGGTCCCCTTGCAAGTATGGGCCTGCTAATTAGGCAAGAAGGCATAAGATTAGGAATGAGAGTTACAAAGAGATTGGGTTTTTGTGCAGCAGCATCCCACTGTCCAGAGACTAATTTCTTGAGTACAAAGAAACAGAGCATGGGTCACTCATTTTTTTGCTGGGATGAATCCAACATGCACAGGGTGATTTCTGACCACAATGTGTGGAGGTGATGCTTTGTGCTCCCTGGACCACAACTAAGCTCTAGGGATAGCTTCTTCACCTTCCTGACAGCCGTAGAGGCAGCAGCTCACCTGCTAAGCCAGATAAGGTGACATCACCACACGTGAAGGCCTAGCCGAGGTCCTGCTGCCCCAAACTGCCAACCAACACTTGTATAAACATCAAATTCCCTACATAAAATTCTTTTTTGTTAAAAAATGCCAGCTTTCTTCTGTTTTCTGAAACTGAAACCTACTTGATGATGCATGTGGTATGGATATCAAAATATTAAAATATATCAGATAAATGCTCATCTTTTATTTTCTTTTAATCCATGCCATACTTTCACATACAAATGAGATTTGGTGTTTTAATTAAGGAAAAGTTATACTTCCCAAATCAATTCCTTCCTATTGTCTCCCGAGAAAACAGTTAGCTTTGGCTATCACATGACAAATTGGCCAACTTTTCCCAGTAGGATCATGATTTAGAAATAACCCAAGTTCAAAAGACCTGGAGCCAATCACAGACTCCATTATTCACCATATGTCCTTGGACAAATTATTTAACCCCTGTAAGCTTCTATTTTCTCAACTTTCAAATTGAGCGGTACCAGTCACTTTGTGTTCACATTAAATTATACATGTAAAGTACCATAACAAGCATTAGCTGTTATGGGGGAGCGGGGAGAGAACAAAAAAGCAAAATATTTTTCCCTTTTCAAGTCACTTAAAAGCTTTTCTTTTAGCTTCCATAAAATTTCTAGCAATATTTAAATATGTAAAACATCACTTTTTTACTGCTTTGCATCTACACTCTTTCCCCATGGAGACATTACCCCTCAAACACACTTGCCCAAAAATCAACATTTAGGAAGATTTAATAATCTACTGCTGCTCTACCCTGAGATTAATTTGCTTCCTTGGTTCCCAATATCCTGGAATTTCTCCTTGGAGAGACAGAGAGCACACCTTACAGTTTCCACCCATAAACACGCCTACCCCAAAACGTCACTAAACTTCAAGGAGGAGGGGAAGAGGGAGAAAAAGTGGAGGAGGAAGGGAAGAAGAGAAGAAGAAACACAAACTTATCTTCTTACTTCTAAAAATCTGTCCCGAGATTATCAACACCTAGGACTCCCCAGCAAGGGGCAGAAATTAAATTTAAACTTGAGGACTCAACCTAACCCACCTCCCAAGAGAATGTGATTCACAATTCTGAAACACATAATTTATTTCTTCGGGAATGGTTTCTACACCACTTAACTTGTGAAAATAAATGGAACTGCTTACCAGATGGAACAAAACTCAGTTACATGGTAGTTGTTTCATAAAGCATTTTAAAGAAATGTTTCGGTCATTTCTTTAAAAATAAAAGAGGGGACCTCATACCATCTTATATTTCCAGCACTACCAAAAACTGGAACTTAACGAATTTGACAAATTTAGTTTTAAGCTGAAGCTTCAAATATTTTCACATACAATTAGGAAATAATTTTATTTTGCTGAAAAAAATACTAGAGAAAAATAGGTGAGAGCTCATTATGATTTTGGGGAGGATGAAATATTTTTTTAAAATAATTTTTAATGCAGTTTTATTGACATATATTCACACACCACATTATGATCTTTTGAGCTATTTTACCTGTGTTCTTGTGTCAGATCATTATTGTTATCTTTTAAAAACTAAAGGACTAAAAATCCTAGAGATCTGCAAACAAGTTCTACTTTGAGAGACTTTCGTTTTCATGTTAAGTCCCAGGTGAATTTCCCCTCCAATATCAACGGGTGTATGTGTGATAAGGAATTAAATATAAAAAATAAATAAATCATCCTAGCATGTAATAGAATGAGAAAGACATTTGAATAATGGAGCATTCAACAATTTAAAACCTTTACAAAGCTTAAGTGCCTATTTTCTAGCAAACCCGAGATCAGTATCATTTTGTTATCTGGAAAATGGTAAGACCAAAAGTACATTCCTTTGTAAACTGTCATGAAATATGAAATCATGATGGTTATGTACTAAAAAGGAATTTTAAATTATAGATTAGAAATGTGTGCTTAAAATTCAAATTACACAGTTTTGCCAGACAATTAAAATAGCGTTTATGTAAGTTATTTCAAAGATCAATTATTTAATCATGATTAGGCACCCTCCCAAAGTCATGTTGTTTTATAAACTCAGGTTATACCTACTTAGGAGAAGCAGAATAAATGTGAGGAAAGTAACAAGCAGAACTCTCCTTCTGAATCAAAATAATTATCAGTCTTTGTAAAGTATCAATTCCCTGAAAGGAAAAATCCAAACCTTAAAACTGAAGGAAATAGATGTTAAGCCACAGCCTTCTCATATGTATC
Organism: Myrmecophaga tridactyla; assembly: GCA_004026745.1. Taxonomy (NCBI): domain Eukaryota; kingdom Metazoa; phylum Chordata; class Mammalia; order Pilosa; family Myrmecophagidae; genus Myrmecophaga; species Myrmecophaga tridactyla. Next base: position 3,176 of record PVIY010015286.1, on the reverse strand, counting down.
CTGGTGACAGCAGCACTTATTCTTACAGCATTATTGTAAGGCTTAAAATAGGCATGTCATAAATCATTCCATAGTTGTAAGATTAAAACAAACTACATGTGTCTAAATGCTCCCTATTAAAGGTAAAAAGAATATCTTTGAGTTTGATGGCTATCTTACGTCTCCAGAGTCCCTAGTAAGGCTTTTCAGAAGTATACAGATAAAAGGCACGGAGGCAGGTGGTAATCGTAGGAGACACAAAAATCAGGTGAGCAAAAAATGCAGGCACACCCTTGAAGAATTACGCAATATTATATTTAGATTCTGACATTTCAGTGACCCTTTACTAAGCGTGGTGATGGCCCAGCAAATTTCATACCATTTGGCAAATTCCACTGTGTAGTCAAGAGCAACCATTTGAAGAGTTCTGCCATGAGAGAGGGATGGAAGAGAAAGAACAGGGCTAACTAGGGCTATGGCAGCACTTGAAATTGAACTCCCCAGGAATCATAAGGCAATTTCATGATCTCACACGAAAGCTGATGGTTCAAAGACATGCCCTGTGCCCTGGGGTGCTCTAGTGTTTTCCTACCAGGTCAGCACCATTTATATAACAGACCGAAGACACTTTCAACTCTCAAATACATCCCCCACCCAACAAGTACGGGAGTTTAAGACTTAATATTGTTAAAAAAAAAAAAAAGCAAAGAATATGAATTTTTAAACCTTGTAAATCAATGCCAACAGCAGGAGCCAGTGAAAACAAAAGTGAATTGTGAGAATATTTACCACAGTTACCAGTCTTCACTAAGCCCACTTCCTTCTAGACTCTTCTCATCTTCATCTCTACGGAAAAGCTTGTGTACATATCAAGTAATCAAATATGTTTATTTTGAAAGGGAAACCACCCCAAATGTTTTAAAGTTACTAGTTTATAATAACATTCTAGGAAGGAGATCCTTTAGAGTTAGGTTTTTAAAAATCACTCTATTTTCAAGCACTCAAAAGGCTACAAAGGATATACTCTGAAAATTCTGCAACAGAAAAGGAATATTATATGCATATGCGTGATGCGTGCACACATATATGATATATACATATTTGTATATAAGAGAAATGTTTAATCCTTACCAAGGATATCTTCATGCATTGCTTCTTGTATAACAATTAGCATAGCAAAGGACCCTTTTCTCACTTTTGATAAAAATATGCAATTTCCTCAAATTTTCTAGTAAAATGAATTAAATGTCATTAAAAGTGATTTTTATGGCATTACTACCAATCATTTCTATTTATTAATTATATTTTATTAAACTTACCACTTCAAATATCTTCCAGAGCTTTCTTCTCCTGGGAGGAGCTAAACATCAGTGAGCACCTCCTAGTTAAATGAATGATCTCAAGAATTCTATACAGTATCGTCATTACAGCATATTGTACTCTTACAAGCTACAAATTGCTATATTATGTATTTTTTATAACAATTATACAGAAAGTACATCTAAAGCATCTATTATTTTCTTGATAGCAAAGACCCTATAATAAGAAGCCTAAAAGAATTCAACTTTGATCTTAGAAAAAGCCCTGATAAACAAAGTGTTCAAACATTTTAAAAATGTACATTTCCTTTAAAAATTAAGGCTCTCATTTCAAAATTTCGCTCAAAAGATACATAAAACCAACTTCTAAAGGAAAATTACAACGTTTTATCAGGCTGAAAAATTATGACTCTTCAACATCTGGTGATACCAAACGCTAGAAACGAAAGGATTGGATGACTTAGAAAGCAACCCTAACATCATAGTCAAAAGAGAACGTGACATTGATGACAGCTGCTCTAGATACTTTTCTAATGTGGTATGCTTTGCAATACGTGACCTCACCTATAATGTATTCTAGCCCCAAGCCATTTCATTAATACCCATGTTTCTCAGGCTTAACTTTTCTATACATAGAGACTGAAAAACAAATTAACATCACCACAAGGTAGCAATCAGAAAAATCCAAAAGGTACAATAACTTGCAGAGTAACTGGCCTGTTTTCTTCAGAAAGTCACTGTCATAGTGGACATTCCTTGAAGACATACATGAAATGCAAAGCTTTTGTTCCAGATTGGATCCCAATTAGGACAAAGTATCTAATAAGAACAAAGTTTAGGGAGCAGGTGAGCCAGAGTGAAAATGGATTGGGAATTACATAAGATGAAAATGTGCTGATATGGAAAGGTCAAGAGCATTAACAGAAAAAAGCAGCTGATAAAACAGCATGATCAAAACAGTATTTCATTATGAAAATACATGGATGTGGAAATAAACAGATCTAGAATTCTACACACTGATGTATAAATAGGGATAATCTCTAGAAGAACGTTGTTTTATCTTATTTTTGCTGATTAATATCGTCTAACTTTCTACAATGGATATAAACCATTTATAATAAATTATTCATTTATGTATATAAACTCATGATAATAAACAAAAACATTAAAAAGAGATTGGATTGCTGGCTGGATACAATCTCTTCTAAAATTTTATTGTATATAACAACAGATAGATTTGCTGACCTTCCAAAAAAGGAAAGAGTTTTGAATTACTAAAATTGTTTAATGGAAAGACATTAATTTAAATCATTTCACATCTAATATTGATAATAAAGCATCCAAAAACCATTGCTATTCACAGGGCTAGAAGGAATATAAGGCATTACAGTTATCTCTTCCACATCATGACTTTCCCCATCAAGGTGTCCATATACCATGGGTTGGCATTAGAAATTAAATGGAAATCTTTTTAGAGTTTTGCAGACACCATAGACAATACCCAAAAGCCAGCAGACAACACACAAAGGCCAGAAATATGCAGAATTGTTATTAAAAAGGCATTCTGGTAGACATCAGCATCATTCCAGAAAAAGCTGAGTCCTTAGATGATTTCCCAAAAGAAAAGAAGGTGAAGGGACTACTTCCATGGATTTTCAGGTAAGCAAAGGCCAGTATGAAATGTAAAAAAAAAAAAAAGGTTTGGCCTACACAGTGTAAAAGTAATGGAAGAGGCAACACCTGCCAATCAAGAGGCAGCTAGGTTTCCTGAAATCGTGAAAAAAAAATCATGAAGATTTTCCAGGTCACGGGGGTTGCTGTACGCCTAACCTTCATGATATGGAAGGGAGAACTGTACTCCTAGGACACTTGCTGGTG
>PVIY010015285.1:22605-54363 GCA_004026745.1 Myrmecophaga tridactyla | reverse complement strand
GGCTGGAAAAGTACAAAGTAAAAATAATGGCTAAAAAATTCTCAAATTGGACAAAACACATAAAATAAAAGGTTCAAGAAGCTGACTAAACCCCATACAAATCCACACCAAGACACATCGTAGTCAAACTTATATAAACTAAAGGCAAAGAAAAAATATTAAAAGTGATGAAAGAGAAACAACACCTTACCTATAGTGGAAAAACTTTGATTGACAGAAAATTTATTATCAGAAAACATGGAGGTCAGAAGAAAGTGACCAAACATTTTTCAAGTACTGAGAGAAAATAACTGTCATCTCAGAATCCTACTCCCAGTCAAAATATCCTTCAGGAATTAAGGGGAAATCAAGACATTTTTAAGTAAAGAAGAACTTAATTTATTACCAGCAAAGCTACTCTAAAAGAATGGCTGAAAGAAGTTTAAAAAGGAGATGGTAAAAGAATGAATATTTTCAAGTCTGAAAGTCAGCATTGCCACATACAACTTCTGTTAAAGGAATTGAAAGAACGAGATCAGACTTCAGTTAGAGATAATAATGAAGCCAATAGAGTCAGGACTAAAGTAAATCAGAAAACAGGGGTAAGGAAGACATTGTCTATATTTTAGAATACCACCTACTCTATGAGAACAAAGGAAGAGAGGTTTATTTTGTCCAAAACCTAACTTTTTTGTCACACAGAATCTAACTCAACCTGTCTGGATAGATCATTTAAACAACCCAAACACATGGAGCCTTGAATAGGAATAAGGACTTGTAATTCTGTATAGCTTAATGTAATACCCAGATGTATCCAAGAGAATGTTGAGCAGATAATTTAAAAGTATTGGCAAGGTCCCTTAACAGATAGGAGAAAAATATGGAACTATTAAGCTTTACCACCAGGGAAATCCCTGATACTGTCCAAACATCAGGGACTCCCAAGTCAATAGGCCAAGCCCTTGATCTTAAGGATTTCTCTTGTGAAGCTTATTTATGTAGCAGAGAAGCTAAACCTACCTTTAGTTATGCCTAGGAATTACTTCTGGAGGACCTCTTTTGTTGCTCAAATGTGGTCTCTCTCTCTCTCTAAACCCAACTCTGCAAGTAGAATCATTACCCTCCCCCCTACATAGGACATGACATCCAAGGGTGAACGTCTCCCTGGCAACATGGGATATGACTACCAGATGAGCCTGGGGTCGACAATGCCTTCCTGCTAAAAGAGGGGAAAGAACTATAATGAAATAAAGTATCAGTGACTAAGAGAGTTCAAATAGAGTCAAGAGGCTATTTTGGAGGCTACTCTTACGCAAGCTTCAGCTAGATATTGCTATTTGCTATGGTTTGCCAAAATCATTTCTGTCAATCCTAAAGAACATCTAGTGTTCTATCTGAGATTCTATGAAGGTTCTATGCACTATGATTACTTTCCAGAAACCTACAACCTCCAGATGTTTCCTAGGGCAGATAAGTCCTGAAACCCAGTGGAGCCATCCTCTCAAGAACATCATTTTGTTCTATCCCCATATCCCATATTGTCAACAGCCCTTTCCAACACAAAAAAGTTAGAATGGGCATAGCCCAAATAACCCTAAAGATTGGGAGAAAGATCAAAGGAGTAGTTGGGGTTATAACAGAGAAGATAGGATTTAACAAATGAGTATGACTGCTGAGTCATTATATTGATATTTCTTTTAGTCTCCAAAAGACTTGGAGCAGCTAGAAACAAAAACCTAAAATTGTGGAACTGTAATCCATATCAAACTCTGAAATCTGTTTTATAACTACTTGTTAAAATGTACTTTGAAATTTATTGCTTTTTTGTAGATATGTTATTTTTCACAATAAAAAAAGAAACTACCTCCTAAAAAAGAAAAGAAAAAGAAAGGAGATGATAAAAAAAAAAAGACTCTTATAACATCTAGCAGGTAAAGAACACAGTAAGCAAAAATATGGGTAAGTACAATAGACTGTCTTTTTCCTCTTCAGTCCTCTAACTTACATTGGATGGTTGAAGAAAAAAATATAGCACCAACTGATGTGGTTCTAAATGAATTTAAGGAAGTGTTTAAGAGAATTATATTATAAACAGGAGAGATTAAAGAGATGGAAAGGGAAATATCATTTCTACTCTTCATTCAAAGTGGTAAAACACAACAAACTGTGATAAATTACGTATATAATGCAATACATAGACCAGCCACTAAAAAGCTATACAAAGAGATACAATCAACAACACTACAGATAATCAAAATGGTATTCTAAAAATTGTTCAGGTAACCCATAAGAAGACAGAAAAGAGACCAGAGAAGCAAAAAAACAGAGAGAACAAAATGAAAAACAAAAATTAAAATGTCAGACATAAGTCCTACCATACTATAATTACATTAAATGTAAAGGGTCTAAATACACAAGTGGAAAGACAGATATTAACATAATGGATTGATATAAAAGAAGTTTCAGCCATATGCCAGCTACTAAAACTCACCTCAAAAATAACAACATAGGCCAGGTGAAAATAAAAACATGGAAAAAGATAAATCATGTACAATTTAATCAAAAGAAAGTAGGAGTGGCTGTATTAACATCAGATTGAGTAAAGTTCAGAGTAAAGAAAATTGGGTAACAAAGATATAGGGGGGCATTATGCATGATTAAAAGGCTCAATGAATCAAGAAGACTTAGCAGTACTAAATGTGTATGCACCACACAGCAGAGATTAAACTATATAAGGCAAAAATTGATAAAAACTGAAACTCCCAATTTTAGTTGGAGATGTCAGCATCCCTCTTTCAACTACTGATAAAATAAACAGACAGAGAAACAGCAAGGATATATAAGAACTCAAAAGCAACATCAACCAACAGGATCTAATTGATGCTTACAAAACAATACAACCAAAGCAAGCAAACAATACATGTTTTTCAAGTAACCATGGAATATATACCAAAAAAGATTATACTTTAGGATATAAAAGGAATCTCAACAAATTTAGAAGAATGGAAATCATGCAAAGTATATTGTCAGACCACAATGGAATCAAACAAAAATCAATAGAAAGAAAACAGGAAAATTGGGAAACTAAACAACAGTAAATAATCCATAATCAAAGAGGAAATCTAAAGGGAAATCAAATAATACCTAGAACTGAATGAAAATGAAAATGCATGCAGCTACACCAGTTCTGGGGAGGGGATGGGGAATTCACAGCAATAAATGCATACATGAGTAAAAAGGATGTGTCTCAAATCAATAATGTAAATGTAATGACCAAAAAAAAAAAAGAGAGAGAGACAAAGCACAAATAACCGATATCAGGAATTGGTTATTTTGATGGGGATATGCTGTCTACAGATCCTGCAGACATAAAAATAATAATAAAGGAATACTACAAACAACTGTACACAAATAAATTTGAGAATTTAGAAGTACAAGACCAATTGCCTCAAAAGCACAAACTACCACAATTACTCAATAACAAATAGATAATTTGTTAGACCTATAATTATTATTGAAATTGAATTTATAATATTAAAAATCCCCCCCCAAAATTGGAGACTTAAAAGTCTCCAGTCCCAGACAGTTTCCCTGAAGAATGCTACCAAACACTAAAAGAATAAGCAACAGTAATTCAACATAGTCTTCTCCAGAGAAAAAGAAAGGAAAACTTCCCAATTCATTTTATGAGCTAGCACTACTCTAATACTAAAATCAAGCAATGCCTGTACAAAAATAAAGAAAAGTATAGCCCAATACCCCTAAGAAATATAGATGCAAAGATCCTTCAAAAAATATTATCAAATAGAGTTCAAAAATATATAAAAGAATTATAAACTATAAAGAAATAGGGCTTATTTCAGGAAAATAAGAATAGAGAACCCAAAAAGAGACCTACTTAAACATGCCCAAATGATTTTTGACAAAGGTGCACAAAAAGTCAGTGGAGGAAAAGAAGTCTTTCCAACAATTGGTGCTAGAGCAAGTGGACAACCAGAGGAAAATGAACCTCAACCTGATTATCATACTTTATTTTTAAAACTAAGTCAAAGTGAATCACAGGCTTAAATTTACAATGTACAACTATAAACTTTTTCTAAAATAGGAGAGACTTTTCAGAATCTAGAGCTAAGCAAAGTGTTCTTAGACTTAACATCAAAAGCACAATCTATAAAAAGAAATGTTCATAAATTAGACTTCATTACCATTTAAAACTATTGCTTTGTGAAAGACCCTGTGAAGATAAAAAGACACACTATATATATAGACTAAGAAAAAATATTTGTAAATCACTATCTGAAAAAGGACTGGCATCTAAAATATATAAAGAACTCTCAAATCTTCACAGTAAATAAGCAATCCAATTAGAAGATGAGTAAAACGCACAAAGAAATATTTCAAGAGGATTTTCAGATGGCACGTAAGCACAAGAAACAATGCTCAACATCTGCATCATTAGCCATTAGGGAAATATTAATTAAAACCACAATGACACATCACTACACACCTACAATAATGGCTAAAATTAAAAATAATGACAATATCAAATGCTGGTGAGATGAGAAGAAACTGGATCATTTGCACATTATTGCTGGATATGTAAAATGGGATAGTCACTGGAAAAATGTTTGGCAATTTCTTTAAAAAATATAACATCAGCTGCGATATGTCCCAGCCATTGCACCTCTGGGCATTTATCCCCTCACAATGAAAACATTTCTCCACGCAAAAACCTGTATAAACATAGCAGCTTTGTTCATACTGACCAAAAGCTAGAAAAAGCCTAGATGCTCTTCAACAGGTGAACAGTTAGACAATTCCATACTGTAGAGTCGTAGTCAGCAATAGAAAGGAACAAATATTGATGTAGATAACAACAGGGACGAGTCTCCTGAGAATTGTGCTGAGTGAAAAAAGAAAAACCATCCAAAAGTTTATGTATTGTACAGATCCTGTCTTGTATTACTCTTGATTTGACAAAATTATAGAAATAGACAACAGATTAGTCACTGTCGGTGCTGAAGGAGATGATGGGATTGTGATGGAAGTAGGTGTGATTATAACGGAGCATTATGAGGAATCCTTGTGTTGATGAAAATGTTCTGTGTCTTGACCATATCTATGTCAATATCCTGGTTGTGATGCAGTTCTCTAGTTTTGCAAGATGCTACTGTTGGGGGAAACTGGGTAAAGGCTACATGGGATCTTGCTGTATTATTTCTTACAGCTGCATGTGAACAAGCCTTTATCTTAAAATAACTTAAATTTTTAAATACCTTTTAAATAAAAGGGCAAGACTTATGTTCTTCCTCAGATTACTTTTCTTGGTTCTTCCTTATATATCTTTTTATTTCTTTGTCAAATTCCCTGAAACTTCCTGTTGACTCTAACAAATCTTAAAACCTACGATACAGCTATAGTAAATTGGCCATCTGGCAACTTGCTGTCCAGGAAATTCACTTTAGGTTAATTGAATTTCTGCAGGATAGCCCATTTCTGAAATAACCACGAAAAGAGTAGGGAATTTAGAGGGAATATGTTCAGAGGGAAGTGGAGGAAAAAGAGAGGATGGTATAGCATCTTTATCTGTGCTTATAAGAGAGAGAGAAAGGGGGCAAGGTAGAATTCTTTAAAATTAAAAAAAAAAGACTTTGTAAGGCCAAAGGGAAAAACAGAATTTGTTTGAAAGCCAGATGACAAAATGTGGCACATAATTGGGCAATAGACTCTTCTGACCCCCACCCAACCCCATGGAAAGCAGTGAAGCACAAATGCATATGGCTTGAGATCACGGGAATGTCCAGAGACATGGACCCCAGCATTCTCATCCCAGACACCAGCAGCCATGAACTTCAGCAAGTGGCTTAGCCTGTAGCAGTTGTGGGTAGGTATAAGTTAGACCAGCAGCAGAAAAATGGGTAGGGGCCAAGAACAACTACAAGCTGATAGCCTTTGGGGATGCCCAAAGATAACTGAGAAACATTTTGAGATGGACTCTCTGAACAGGATTTGGGGGCTTACTTGATGATTAAAAGCCCATCACCATGGGCTAATAAGAACTGAACCATCCATATAATAACTATTCCATTTGACACTGACCAGCTCGTTCATCTACTGCTTATTTCATTTGCCTCATTAAATAAAATTCTTCAAGAAGCGTATTTCCTAGAAAAAAATAATAATATTATAAATCTCCGAGGTGCAGATTAACATTTCATTATTATCCGTGTGAAGCATTTGCCCAATTCTTTGTGTGTGGTATAAAGCTAGATTCCATACCAAGAGAGTAAGCAAAAGGAGTAGATGCCTTTGAGAATTTACTATGAAAAGCAGAAAATACTGACATGCGGAAACATAGGAAAGAAAGAGTCAACCACCTAAACAATAAACTGTGCACTTTCATGACATAGCTAAGTAACCAAAGAGCACGTCAATAGTTATACAAAAATCACCACCACCACCATAAACACACACAATGCAAAATCTTCAATAACATGGCATTTTAGAAACAGTTTATGTGAGAATAACAACTATGTAATTCCTCTGAATTATATATGATGATCATGTCATGCTTCTGTAGAAATTCTACATAACTCTCTCAAATTTTTTTAAAGAATTTTTACTGAAAGTATTCGTCCTTGTGTTTTTCTCAGTACACTGTATGATCCTCAAAAGCATGGGTATATCTCATGTGAATCCCTAGTCCCAAGCAGCATAGACTAAGCACATAGATGTCGCATTGTTGAGGCACTTACTTGTTCTACTCTAAGACTGCAATAAAAATGGAATCTGAGCAAATTGTTCAGTTACAACTAAAAGCTCAGGGGAGGAAAGCTTGTTTGCAGCTTCTGTTAACAGCTTCAGGAGGAAAATGGGAGAGAGGAAAAGTTGGTAATAACAGAAAAAGATTTTTGCCTCCTCTGTCTCTTCTTATATAAAAACAAAAGATGCTCTGAGCAGTTTATCAGTATCAGGGTAACTGAAGTTGAGAAAACAGCCATGGAGATGTCAGAGACCAGGAACGTTGAGTCTGAGCCTCAGAGAATCTGGGAATGGAGCATGTGGCTGGGTGAGGAGGAGGTCAAAGGGGAATGTGGTTAGTATCGAAAGTCACCAGATTTCAAAAATTAAAATGCAGGACACTCAGTGAAATTGGGAGTTCAGATAAACAATGAATAAATTTTAGCAACAGTCTGTTCCAGATATTGCATGGGACATACTGCTATAACATATTCATTGTTTATCTGAACTTCCAATTTCACTGGGCATACTGTATTTTATCTGGCTTACTCATTTAGGCAGCCAGTCACTTGGTCGATTTCTCCTGGAGTCCCCTGTCCATTCAGCCACAAGTGAGACATAACTAGAGGTCATTAAAAATATGTAGTAGTGGGTACACGGATGGGTCAGTGGTAGAATGCTAGCTTGCCATGCAGGAGACCCACAATTGATTCCTGGCCCATGTACCCCCAAAACATGTATATTTGGATAAATATGTGATGACACTATGAGCCAGCCATTGTATACTTTGGATGGTTTGTATGGAGTGTCAATATATCTCAATAAGACTTCATTAAAAAGAAAACATGATTTCATAGCTTGGTTTAACAAAACTTTGGGTCGAGAAAAAGATATGGATAATTTTTTAATAATAATACAAAATTGATTAACAAGCTAGGATTCGTGCTAAGTGCTTAATGAACATTTTATCTTTGAAATCTCTCTACAACATTACTATACTTACTGCTGCTATTTACCATGTTCAACAAATCTAAGAAACCAACAATTTTAAGATGCAACATTACTTCGTATACCATTAAGAATAAAATCACTGATAATCTATGACACAATGATTTCTTATCACCTAGAATTTTAATTTTATACTAATTGAAAGTATTTTGGGGAAGGAGTTTTTACCACAATTGTCATTGGAATTTTCTTCCTAGTTGCTGAAAACCATTCTGGAGATTATGACATTGTTACTTTCCCTTTATGACTATTTTCCTTCCCCTCCCTTCCTTCCTTCTTTCCTCCCTTCTGTCCTTCCTTCATCCCTTCCTCTCTTCTTCCCTCCCTTCTTCTTTCCTTCCTTCTTGTCTTCCTCCCTTCTTTCCTTCCTTCTTTCCTTCTTTCTTTCTTCTTTAAATTAAATTGCACATTACTGTTCAAAGTCAGCAGAAGATTTCTGGCAAAATCAATGTTTGATGTCTTAATAATAGTACTACATGAACTGTGAATCCGTCTCAGCATCTGAGGGATTTGGGAATTTCTCCACCTTCAGTTTTATTGCTTGGTAGAAACAAGGCATGTAGGAATAAAAATACACAAAACTCAATTTTAACAACAACAATATAAAACTTTCTAGACAACAATATACAACATCCTAAGACGTCATCAAAAGTAATATGCAGTGTGATTCAAGATATTTTGTAAAGTTATCTTAGAATTGATTAAATATGATACTATTATCTCTATTCACAAATGAGAAAACAATTTGAAGTTGAGCATGAGATCATGCAGTAAGTTAGGTGAAATAGGATTCATACTCATTGCTAGACTGTAGCTCTCTGAGACAGCACCTTTTTCATTGCTGTATCATAAATGGTTGACATACAATAGTTAGTGCTCAATAAATATTTTTTGGTAACTTCTACCTATAAAACCCACTCAGCCATAATATAGATTCTGTTTGGGGTATGCTGCACTTTTTGGATCTGTAATTTTAAGTCTTTCGTAAGAGTTGGGAAATTTTCATGATAAATTTCATCCATTAGTTTTTCTCCTCCTTTTTCCTTCTCTTCTCCTTCTGGGACACCCACAACATGTATATTCATGCGCTTCATGTTGTCATTCAATCCCTGAGTCCCTGCTCATACTTTTCCATTCTTTTCCCTATATTTTCTTTTGCTTGTCAGATTTCAGATGTCCAGTCATCCAGTTCACTAATCCTATCTTCTGCCTCTTGAAATCTAACATTGTAGATTTCCATTGTTTTTTTCATCTCTGCTACTGTGCTTTTCATTCCCATGAGTTCTGTGATTTGTTTTTTTAGACTTTCAATTTCTTCTTTTTGTTCATTCCTTGCCTTTTTTATATCCTCCCTCAATTCACTGATTTGATTTTTGATGAGGTTTTCCATGTCTGTTCAAACATTCTGAATTAATTGTTTCAACACCGATATCTCATTTGAACTGTTGGTTTGTTCCTTTGCCTGGGCCATATCTTCAATTTTCCTAGTATGATTCATTATGTTTTGCTGGCATTTTCCTTAATTAATTTATTCTGGATTTTACCTTTACTTTTTTTACCTAGGATTTTCTTGCTGGATGACTTTGTTGTCTATCTGTTCTTTGACATTTAGTACAGCTTATTCTAGACCTCTAACTTAGGTTTAGTTTAACAGATAAGAATTTTTCAGTTCTTGTTTTCTTGTTTCTTGCCCTGCCTGTATGGTGCCTTTTTTTTTTTTTTTGTCCCCCTTAGGAGGGTCTTCTTAGGTATTATAGATCCCAGTCAGATTTTCCCAGACCAAACTGACCTCCTCTCAGGAGAAAAGAGTCACCAGTGTCAGTTTTCCCTGAGGGTGAGACCCAGCAGATTGAAAGGCTTTCCTATGAGGCCTCTGGACACTGTATTTTTCCTAACCTGCCTGATATGTGCTTGTCTGCCTGCCTGTCCCATGACATAAGGTGATGTGGTACCTTTAACTTCAGCAGACTCTCCCTGCTGGGGGTGTGGTTGAGACAGAGAAGAGGTTGTAGGCTGGCTTTAATCACTTCAGTTTTCCAGACCCTGGGGTCTGAATTCCTTGAGGGAGGTATTCCACCTGAGCTGGGCCCCACCCCTCTCCTGGTGAAGGCACAGCCTCCAGACAAACTCTCAGGCAGGCTTAGTTCTGACCTTGCCTGGGGCAGTTGGAGCCTGAGAAGCCCTGCAGCTATATCCAAAGGACAGTCAAGCCATAGAAACACAGCCACAAAAAGAAAAGAGAAAAAATCCTTTTCAGAGAAAGACCCTGTTCCTCAGGTTTGCCAATCAAGAGTTTAAGTTGCTACGTTGCTCTGTGTATCTCCAGGTCCTATGTGCCCTCTCCTTTCCTTCAGGGCCCAGACCCTTTCAAGTATTTTGTGCTGTTTGATCCAAAAAACCTCTGTTATTTTTTTCTTTTTCTGTCAGCCCTGCCCTCTTTGTGCCAGGGCAAAAACCAGAAACCTCAGCTTTTACTTGAGGTTCAGCTGAGCTGGGGGCCTATTTTTAGCAGTCAGAATTTGTTCATTAATTCCACAATTGGAGCTTGATTGTACTTAGCCCCAGCTGTTAGTAAAGTCTCTTTTCTATCCCCTCTGGGAAGCAGCCTGTGGGGGAGGGGTGCCAGCCACTGCAGCTTGGAGGACTCATGGTTCTGGGTGGGCTAGCAGAGGTTCAGCTGGTCCAGACTGGGGTACGCTGTGTGTCCAGTCACTGATGTGGCCCCAGCAGTCATTCTATACTGTTCCTAGCTATTTACTAGCTGCTCTGGAGGATGAACTAAATCCCACACCTCACTAAACCACCATCTTGGCTCCCTCCACCATGATATAGATTCTGTGTAACCTCTTCTGGGTCCATAAACCCTTACTTTATATTTTATAGCCACTAAATGCCTTTTTGTAATGTAGAGTTGGGTGTCCGTTGGGGGAAAAGCACTACCTGTTCAGTCAACTGCATATCCCTAGAAACTCAAAGATGAATCTAGGCCAAGTGAGGTAGCATACTCTCTAGCCTGTGATGTGGGATCTAATGGCCCAGCTCAACAGACACAGGTGGTTGGAAGAATCATCCATAACTGAGGTGATCATAACACTCCCTGGTTCCCAAGGCCCTTTCACACACATTAGCTCATTCAAGTCTTAAAAGAACTCTGTAAAGTACACAGTGTTTAAAAAAATATGCCAGGCCATTTCACATTTGCAAATATTTTATATGTCACTTAAACCTTATAATAAACTTGAATAGCCTGCATTATTTTCTTTATGTTACAGATAAAGATGAAAAAGAATAATACTTTGCAAATAAAGTAAAAATTAAAAACATAGCTTGATCCCTAGTGTTTACAGATTCACACTGAGCTCCAATCTATTTAATAAGATTCTTAACCTCATGTATCTCTACAAAGGGAAATATAATTTCAATGACATATATCTCTGAGTTCATCCAAAGGAGGCAATAGCTATAAAACACCATCCATTATTTTTTACCTTTCATCTCTGCATCTTGAAGTACTTTAAAAATACTAAATAAGCTTCATGTTTCTTTGAGAAGTGAATGAATAACATTGTGTGTCTATTTTATAGACACGAAAGGCAAAAAACGTGTAGCATGACTTGCTTCATTTAAGCAAAAGGCAAAAGCCTTTTTAGACGTCTGCTGTTCAGTAGAGTAGCCAGTAACCTATTCAGAGTAACCAGTAACCTTACTAATAGAGTAGCCAAGTTTAAACATGGCTCTTTAAACTTCAAAGTAAATTAAATAAAATTAAAATGTAAGTTCTTCAATCACGTTAGCCACACTTCAAGTGCTCAATAGCCACAGGTGGCTAGTGGCCACTGTAATAGACAGTGCAGATATAGGATAAGTCTCTGTTGCTAAAAGCTCTATTGGATAGCACTGTCTACATACCTGATATTGCCCTGACATCATGATATCAGGGGATGGGGGGGGGGTTGGAAGAATCAAGGAGCTAATAGAAATGAGCAATACCAGTGATTTTTCAGGATCCTCAGGATAAGAACCTCTGGGGAGAAAAAGAAAAGAGTGACGAGTATAGGAGTAGAAAGAAGAGATGAGTAATAAGAAAGACAACTATCAAAATGTATTTAGGAAAAAAATTTAAAAATAAAATGTATTTAGGAGTCAGACTGGCTGCTGAGACAAACACTTCCCTGGAGCAGTCTCTGCATATCATGGGGAGATTAGATGCTGCTACCTTTGACTGGCTTTGGTCCTCACAGCCCCAAAAGGAAACAGGATCTTGATAAGCTCTATGAGCTGAAATCCAAAGCTCAGCAGATTATGAACCAGTCTGGCCCCTCAGCCCTTATCAATCTTTCCAATTTCTTGTCCTTAAAATTGGAACCAGCCAACACTCCTTCCCAAGGCTCCATGGCCAATAGCACTGCAGTAGTAAAGACACCAGACACTCCTGGAATAGGAGGTCATCTCAGCCTTGAAAATAATCAAGAAGAAATCACAGGACTTAATAAGAGAAATGGATTCTAATGAGCAGTTGGATGAAGATGTAAAGGAGATGCTGCTACAGATTGCTGATGATTTTATCAAAAGTGTGGTGACAATAGCTTGCCAGCTTGCTCAACATCACAAGTCCAGCACCCTGGTGGTGAAAGATGTCCAATTACATCTAGAACATCAGTGGAACATGTGGATCCCAGGATTTGGCTCTGAAGAAATCCAACCCTACAAAAAAGCTTGTACCACAGAAGCTCACAAATAGAGAATGGCATTAATCTGGAAAACAACCAAGAAAACACATGGAAAGGTTAGGGAATGGACAACAGTGTATTTGGAGATACGTGAGCTGAGGCCTCAGCCATCTCATCCATGGAATTTTTTTAATGCTTTACAGAGAAGCATGTATTTTTTATTAACAGTGTAGCAATATCTATAATGACTGAAAGGATCTGCCAAAAGAATAAAAGCTTTCTACCCCCTCCCCCCCTCAAATGTGTTTAGGTCAATTTTTGCAGAATGCCACTGTATCAGTCAAGGTCCCAAGAGGAAACAAATGGCTCGCTTGAAAAGATAATTGAAGAGAGTTTAATGAAAGGACTATTTACAAAGGTGGCATTGAATTTCAGCGAACCATCAAGGGATGCGAATCTGTAGCCACAGAGAGAGGCCTTAAGCAGAGTAACACACTCTGTCACACTCTGTCACACACTGTCAAAACCTTCCTGCAAAGGAAATAAAAATCTTATCCTCTCTCTCCTTCTGCCCTCAGATCTGCCACTGGCTGAACCAGTCTTAAGCTGGAGAGCAAGAGAGTCCAATGGATGTGATGCACAGAAATCATCCTCTTGGGCAGAGAGCAGAGAAGAGCTGAGAAAGAACCTTTCTACAGGTACAAAGAGAGAGTAAGCAGCACAGCCACCAACAATTGCCTGAGAAATTACAGCCTGAATTCTCCAGCCTAGCATGAGAGAGTTCTGCACACGTCAATAAGGTCTAATTCAATATTCATTATGTGATCATCAGGTAAGCACCTATCCTGTGCAAGGATCTGTACCATCAGAATTAAATGAGCAACTTTCAGTCTAGCAGGGAGAAAATACGTGTTGCTGTAGGAAAAGCAATGAATTTGGAATCAGAAGCATTGACATCAAATCCCAGCTCTGCTCCTTATGAATTAAGCATTTTGGAAAAGTCACATAACACCTTTGAATCTTAATTTTTCTCTGTAAAACAGAGCAAATACTTGCCTCACAGCCTGTTAGGAGATTCAGTAGAACAAATTACATGAAAGCATTATGAAAACCATAGTTTATATATTTTGTTGGGTATAATGATCATAAAATGTTATGTATTGTTATAAGTGATAATATCAGGTGGAAATGGTTTATGAGAAGAAAAGAGTCTAGAGGAGGGCTAGTCAGGACAGTCCCTGTGGAGAAAATGACCTTGATACTGAGCCTTAAAGATTAAATTTAATTTTGGCATGTAGAGTTCGATAAAGGGAAGAAAACTGAGGGACAGAATGAGTGGTGATCTAGAGATGGAAATGATGTGATAACAAGTAGAAGGTTTGAAAAGAAAGTCTCTGAAAGGAAAGAATGGGAGATCATGTTATAGATAAGGTGGGCATAATAGGGGGACCTTAAATGCAGGGCTGAGCAGGTCTGGACAATGGAGAAATACTAAAGGAGAATAATTTCAAGAATGCTGTGTTTTAGAGTAGTTTGTCATCTATATGTAGGTTAGGTTGCAAGGAAAATAGATGAGAGACAGGAAAATTAGTTCAGAGGCTAGTGCAGCAATCAGGGAAGAGGAGTTAGGTTGTGCAGTAGGACTCTGTGTGCATGCTGCAGGGGTGGGCTATAATGGTTCTGTTTTCCCATTTGGACTCTATTAGGTGTGCATGTTCCTGGAGATGATTATGCCTGGGTCATTGAGACTTTTCCCACCACTCCCCCAACACCCATGAGTCCCACACTCCAATTAATTTAGGAACTGCTCTTGGTTCAGAGGAATGTAAGAAAGTGATAAGTACAACTCTAGAAATATCAAATGACCATGTTCATCTTGCACTTCACTGCATTCCCACCTGAGCCACCTGGGTCCCATACCCCATCTGGATCACATGCCTGAAGCCGTGGCAAGGAGTCGTCATTTGTCCACAACCAGGACTGACTGAGGGCCAGCTATATGTCAGGTTCCATAGTAATTAATGAGAGGAATAAATTATGGTCTTAGCTCTTAAGCTTTGGTATGGCAGCAGACATGGCAACCAATAATGTAAATCAGATGATTAGTGCAATAGTACACACCCAGACAAGGTAGACAAGAGGCATGAGAAAGAGAGCAGCCATGCCACACAAGGAGCATCTAATTGATGAACATTACCACCAGGACTTAAACTAATCTCTCCTCTTGTAATGAAGAGGTATACTGGGGTTGTACTGGCCTGATGTCAATGCACCTGCCTATTTCCCATGGAAGTTATGAGGCCCACCAGACTTAAAATAAGTAGATTGTAAAGTATATAAATTATAAAAAGGCTGAACTATATTCCCAGTGACTACTCATTTATCTGTAATGTTATACAAGCCCCATAGCTTTTTGAGACCTCACTTCTTGTTATGGATTGAATTGTGTCTCCCCTGGTCCTATGAATGAGAGCTTAATTGTAAATAGGACCTTTAAAGATATTATTAGTTAAGATGAGGTCAAACTTCTTTAGGGTGTGCCCTAATCCAATATGACCATTATCCTTATAAAGAGAGGAAATTTGGACAGAGAGAGAACGAAAGAGAGAGAGACATGGCCATATGACGGAAGGAGAGATTGAGTTGTGCCTCCACAAACCAAGGAATGCCATGGATTGACAGCTATCCACCAGAATCCAGGAAAGAGGCATGAAACAGATTCTCCCCTTTATGAGGAAGCATGGCTCAACCTTGATTTCAGATATGTAGCTTCCTCCAGAACCATGAGACAATAAATTATTGTTGTTTCAGCCAACTAGTCTGTGGTACTTCGCTACACAGCTCTGGTAAATTCAGGCACTTCTTTCATATGTAAAGAGGGTGTTATGAGGCCCTAAAAGCCCATCCCAGCTCTAAGTCATTGCTTAATCATGTGTTTGGGTTGCATTTATAAAGGGCAATCAAAACAACCCCATCTCCTCCACTTTCAGCTGTGTGAACCTGGGCAAGTTCTCTCCTTGCCTGTTTTCTGCTCTGTAAAATGGGTATGTTAATAAAATATATCAGTGCATTTGGGGGAAGAATCAATGAGTTTACATGTGTGTTCCTTTAAAAAGTACCTAGCACACAATAAGTACTATATAAATATTAGACCTTCGTATTATTGTTTCTATTATTTCATATCTCCAATGATACGTATCTCATTTAAAACATTAAGATACCAGATTATAAAAGAACAAAGTAGGGTACTATCTCCACAGGAATCACTATTGGGAATTCATAAATTCATAAATTAATGAGTCAGACCATGTCCAAAGCATATTACGAAAAAAAGGTTCTTTGGGGAACAGCATTATAACTTACAGGATATTAGTACATTTTTTAATCATATATCAAATAATTCTCTCTGGACTACAAAGAGTGAATACATATTGCCAAAGCTGTTTCCCACTCAAAATGACCTGAACACCTATTTAGGAGGGCCTTGTTACTCAAATGTGGTTGACAGATTAGCAATGTCGGCACTCGATTTAGTAAGTCTTCTTTGGGGCCCAAGATTCTACATTTCTATAAGATTTGGGGGGCTGCTGATGCTGTACATCCACAAACAATACTTTGAGTAGTAAGGTGCTAAGCTATGGCAGTCAGAAACAGACTTCAAAACAACTGAAAGATTGAATTAGTTTTGCCAAAGTCCCTTACGTGACCAGATCTGGAGAATGTCTTACTCAACACATTATACAATCACAATCATGTCTATAAAGTACTTTAGGACTCATATGGAATTCTGACATGAGGCTCCATATAGACAGACATGTCATTTTTTATTTAATATATATAATAAAACTTTCACAGTTACAGTGTCTAAAACCTTAACATTAAAATACATGTATCAAAAAAACATTAAAATTATGTGTATCTGTTCAAAAGGAGGAGACTAATTCCCAGCAGCTGGAACATAGTACTAAGGAGCCCTACTTTTTGGATGGCTTTGAAATTGGAATTAAGACTTTCCCTTAAAACAAATGAAAAAACAATTTTGTTGAAGTGAAGACATACAGTAGTGACACAAGATGAGGATTTAGGAAGAAGTGTAAAACAAACTATTCAATGGCTGCAGCCAATCTTTACAACCAGTGCTGAGAAAAAAAGGTGGAATAGTTGCTTGCTACAAAAGATGCAGCAAAGTAAAAGCTCTCCAAGCTGCTGAGTACGGGTGGTGCTTCAGTAAACCCTCTTCTAAACCTTGGAAGATGTATGACTCTGGGATTTCAGAGGTTTCAAAAAAATACACAAAACACAGAAAACACTTCCCTCCTTTGCCAAAACACATTTGCCCTCTGTTTATATTACGTTTCCCTCTTCTATATGTTGGAAATAATAAGACCCCTCATAGCATTGATAAGATTGCAACATAGGACAAGGCAAATGGGAGGTGGCTCAGTCAATTCTGTCTTGAAATCTTCTTTCACACCTCTTTCTGAAATGTAAATATGGACTCAGTCCAGCTTTCCCAGTCCGAATGACTTCGGCTGAGGATGGTTGGTATGGAAGTCATTTCCCTTCTAGGTGCAGTAGCTGCTTTCCACAGACTCAACAAAGACATGAAATATCATTAACATCTGATTCTGAAAAAGTTGACAACCAGTTCTTTGTTTTCCCCAGCAGTCTGGGGAAAGCTGCTGTGCATTACTCTATCGTGAACAAAATTATACCTATTAGGCCTTGATATGAGTATTGGAATATTTCTCCCATTTGTGCAAGCAACGGAGCTTGAATATGCCTATTGTTTTCACAGTATCCATTACATATTTTAAATGGCATGGAAAGATCATATATGTAAACATTACTTCAGCTGAGGCTGAGTGATCCTTGGCAAAGCAAGAGAGGCTGTCTGACCTCCTTGGGACTTGGTTTCAAAGAAATGAGTGCCAAGAGACTTTGAGGGGATGGCTGATAGTTACCAAAAGGAGGAAGATCGATTGACCGATGGGTGCTGCTGTATTAAAGAAGTCTGGCTCCCTTCCTTTAACACACACACACACACACACACACACACACACACACACACACACACACAAAGCTGCAGGCCTCCAGCTAGCTCCTCAATTTTGTGGCATACAGAAGGATGAAAGGCTTGCCCGAGGGCCTGAAATAGCAAGAGGGAAGAGTCTGGAAGAGAGGGGGCGGTTTGCTGGTTGCAGCTTCGGGACTGATGAATAAGAAAGGAGAAAAAAAAAGTCTGCAAATTTAAAAGCACTTCTAAAATAGCCATTAATAATCACATTCTCTAAGATAAAAGCAAGAATCCTAAACTGTTTTTTTAAGCACTGATGTTTTTCTTTCATTCTTCAGAATAGGAAATGGAATTAGCCTAAAAACATGAAACCAACTGATTAAGAATTCTTGAAACTTCAAGGGTAATGAGGCACACTGGATGGCAGTACTCTCCTCACTATAGCAGACCTTGCAAGCAGAAATATTTCTGCACACAGGAGGTTGATGCTCCAAGCAACCTGTAATCTTAATCATTTGCAGAACTGAGTGTAAGCCTTCACCCCAAGATCTGAGTCCTGGAGCCCTGAACTCATGTTGGAATGCTTATTGATATATTTTTAGGAGACACTCAAAATTATCTTTGCATTTTACTCACCATTAGTCTACATTAAGAGTGCATTTTCTGCCTTTTTAGATTAGACTTAGATTTCTCTGATAACCAGGAAATAAAAATAGTGGGAATAAGTCATTGTTTGAAGAATTTGGGCCATACAGATAGAAAAAAAATTTCCTCTAGGCCAAATGTACACCAAAATGTTTATTGTGCTAAATAATTCTGTTTCCTTGATAGATGGCTCACACTGACTTTTAGTCTGAAAACCTGGCCTTAGGCAACCTTACAATAACAAACTAATGTCTATTTACTGCTGCAGAAAGGAGCAAAATTGCTTCTTTAACTCCACTGAAGTTATTCTATAGCGAAACAAATCAACAGACCTATTTTTTAGCACCCTATGTAAGTTGCCGTGCTCAGAATGAACAAAATGTATGAGTGTCTTCTCCCCAAAGATTATCTTTGCATTTGCAAACAAAGACAAAGTTAAATTGCAAGAAAGATTTAAATGATTAGCAAAAATCAGATCAAAACAAGATGAGAGAGTGGTGCAATGGTGGTTCAGTGGCAGAATTCTCACCTGCAGTGCCAGAGACCCCCCGGATTCGATTTCCAGAGCCTGCCCATGCCAAAAAAAAGACAAGATGAGATTCGTTGGTGGTACAGAGCATAGATGCCACTGGACATCCAGGGCAGCAGAGAGCCCGAGTGGTCAGGGAACACTCTATGAAGGAATGAACATTTGTCCAACTATGAAATCATTGCTACGTAGCAGAATTAAAAGATTAGCAAAAGGTGCAAATGTTTTTTCTAAACCAATACTTTAAATAGTTTTCATTCAGTCTAGCTGGCTTCTTTCCCTACTAAGATTTTCTTTTTTAATACCAATTCTGCTTGTCAGTAGGCTGTCTCTTTTGAAAAACATGAGACTTCTTAAAGATCAATCAATCAGTGACATTAAAAAGATAGGCTACCACACTAGCCATTTGGGGAAACTCAGCTGTGCTGTCTACTGCCTAACTATGTTGAAATGAGATGTGGACAAGCTGTCCTCACTGCAACCGAATACATCCTTCCAAGCACATCCTAACCACCACACTCTGGGTCCCAGACCCTCCAAGTTTTGTTTATTCTTTCCAGCACTACATGCTCTCACTCCCAGCAGCACATATGCGTTTATATACATACATACATACACACACACATATGCCCACTGCATAATCTTACTCAATAAATATTCTAGCAACAGCCCTTAAGTATAAATAGATAAAGTTTTATTCTATTAGTAATATTAGAATTTCCATTACTCTCCCTTCCTTTTTAATGTAGAAATTACTGAGCATGTCTAAGGGTACAGTGGGTGAGTACCACACTTTCCAATGAGGTTATGATTTCATTAGACCCAAATAAAGGATTATTGCACAGTAACTCTACAATTGGCTCACACCACCCAAAGGACAATGGTGGTAGTGTTTCCCCAAATCTAATGAGGATTCCAGGTGCTTTGACTTGGGTAATTATTCTCACAAATCCTGTAGCTAGTCAAGTTGCTGTTAAAAGCCCCAAGCTCAAAAAATTTGTTTGCACCCACAGCAGTGCAATATCTAAATTATTTGGAAAATACTTTGTTTTGCAAGGGAAGGAGCTATGATTTATTAATTTTAAACATACGTGAAGCAGAATGGCTTAAAAATCACCAATTAATTATTCAGCCTAACTTGCCTTAAAACTGGAAGGGCTGTATAAAAACTTACTGCAATTCAAAGAAAATAACCAAATATCTTGTAAATCTTCACTAGCTCTTAAGCAATTTAGCCACATTTAGGAGTTCATAACTCTGACTGATCTCTTTTCCATGAAATGAAATCTGATCAAAATTCCATTAACACCTCTTTCCGGAGTCGACATTTCTCCTGCCCCTTGGCTCTCTTCTCTCCCCCACCCCACCCTCACCCCCGCCGCCATCACAATGTCCTCCTTGGAGTCTTTTCTCTAACTTCAAGCAGGAGACACATAACCTGCGGAGCAGAGATGGTACAAGACTCAATTCAGGACAGGGTTCCTGCCTAACTTTGCTCCTGACAACCAAGCTGCTCTCACAGGTCTACTTGATTGATTTCTCCGTCATTCTGGATTAAAGGATGAATTGCTTAGACCCTTTGCAGCTCTAATATTATGGGTCTCCATATTTCTCTGGAAAGTCTTCTTTCTCCTCTCATCAAAATGTCCCCCATTCTTCTTGGGCTCTCCAGACGTCAGAATGAATCTGTCTTAGCTATTATTTCTAGGGGTTGGGAAGCCAAACTGGACTTTCCTCAGTCCTCTCCTCTTCACTAAATGTTCAAGCCTGAATATAACGCACACATTCAGGAGGTCAGACAGGACCAAAATTGTAAACTCACCCAGCTGGGCTATGCAATTAGGATATATAACAGCAATAATTAAAGATAAAGGGTGGCTTGTAATGTTTTAAGCTGACTAAAGAGGAAAAGCATGTGAACTTTTGAAGACAAGTTTTAACAAGGGTTTGATCTATTACAGTAGAATCAAGTAGAGTCTCCTGTGTTTAGCAGCCAGTAGTTATATATCGGAAAAGAAGTTAGAATCAAAAGTCCTGTAACCCAGGAGGAGGTACATACTTAGTTTATTTTCTCAGATTAAATAGCCAGCTTTTAAAGTGATGCAATCATAATTGACATTTTAATAACAATCCAGACAGGATACCTTTTGCATGTTGGATAATATTCAGTTATTTGAAACCATGGGTAATAAAATGGTATTTTAAATACCAGAGATGCCAAAGAAAAAGTAGCCTTTCCCTTAAAGGTAAATCCTCAACCAGGAAAAAAAATGTAATTTTCCCCAGAAGCTCTCATATTTTAAAACCATGTTTTAAAGAATAGCATGCATCACCTAGTTAGAGGACGATAAGATACTTTATCTATTCACAAAATTTTCCACACAAAATAGACAAAGGCACATTCCTTCCCATATAAGAAGCTACAGTTTGCCCCTTCCACAAGTTTTGAGGAAGGGAAAGACAATGCTCTCTCAAACATGAAGGGAAGAGAAGAGAGAGTTAGCATCAAATCTTTTGCTTCTAATACCTAAGTAAGCTTTGGCACCTTCCATGAATGTATATGGAATTTGGATTCAGATGTCACAGCAATCATAGTGGTAGCAATAATAACTTACAAGAGCAAGGCCGTCACAGTCTATGAAATACTCTTCACTCAATCATTTGATCATCAGAACACTGCAGAGCAGACAGTCTTTTCCCCATTTTAAAGATGAAGAAAGGACTCAGGTAGACGAATAATTTCTCAGGCCCCCATGACTGATCAATGATGCAACTAAGATCCCCATCCTGACCTCTATCTCCTAGTCCAGTACCATACCATGCTGTGTCCATTCCATACAGACAAAAAATAAATTCCTGGATTCCTAGAGGATGCTGCAGTTAAAAAGTGCTTAAAGGGTTGGGCAATTCCTACTATATGCTCTGTTACTTCTCCTCCCAAGTCTAGATCTCATCAAGTATCTCCTCTGTGGAAGTTAGAGCTGAGGCTACAGAAGCAATTTGGGAGATGGAAACTGTGTCAGGAGCTTTACTCTGTGAAGCTTTGGAAAAAGAAGGAGGGGAAAGTTCAACGTCTCTTGAAGACCATCTCCCAAAATAAGAGTTAAGTAGTATATAGCTTTTAGTTTCTTCCTATCTATTAGGAGACCACAGTCAACCCTTCCCTCATCAAAAAAATAAATAAATAGAAAATAATCTGAGCCCACATGTGAAACTTTGTGCTCTTTCTGCCTCTCCTTTTCTACTATTTATGCAATAGTACATGAATCCAAACAATTGGCACTTTTCAAATAACCACATAGTATCTTCAAGTAAAATCAGTTTATGCAAACCACCCTCTATACCTTTAAATGTACCCATGCCCTTCCCTTATTAAAACCTTCTAGAGAATTACTTATGCTCTTGGGGAAAACATTAAACTTCTTACATGGCCTTGTACAATTTGGGCCCTTCCTGACACTACTCCAAACCTTGAATACCCTCTGCCATTTTCATTAGTGCTTGCCCAAGCTCCCAGACTCCTCTCTGCTGTGAATGTCCTCTACCACCACTCTCCCCACCATTAGCACTTCTACAGGATGAATTCCCGCTCATTATGCCAAGACCCAACTCAAATACAACTTCCTCTGGGAAGGCTTCCTAAGTCCCTCCAGAGAAGTAGCCACTCTCCTTTCTGGGCTCATCTGGCCTCCTACATATGTGGCTCATGGCGCACACTGATTAATAATTATTTGTTCACAGGTTTGTCAGATCCATGAGATTGTGAGCTGTAGGGCAAGGGCCCTGTCTCATTTAAATATGTATTTCCCTTGTAATACAGAGTATGCATCCTGTTAACATTTGTTGAATAAAAGAATGAAAGTTGAAATATTTTCAAAGACCTGGTTCTCTTTTCTCAGCTACAAGATCCCTCATCCCACCCACCCCCTCTCCCCGCCCCTGGCCAAATCTTGTGATGATTTCCAGTGAATCCACACATGTTATGTTCACAAGCTCAGTAGACATGTGGAAAGGAATGACAAGCAGGGCTATTGTGCTTTTCATTACGGAGTGCATTTCACATTACATACCTTTGCCATCGCTTCAACCACAGGCATTCCTCTGTTACCAAAATGAAAGTGATCTCCAGGAGTTGGGAAACACAGTCAACTATATAACAGTTACCTTAAATAAAGGAGTCGTGTTCCAAACATTTAAGGCCTTTTGTTTAACATTTTATTTACAGAGACTCTTAATGAGCCGCTGTTGTAGTCAATCAAGGAAGTGAAGCTGTTTCATCCAGAAATTCAATCAGTTTTTCCAGCCTTCAAATCTGAAGTGCCAAGTGAGTTTGATGAACCCAATTCTTAAGCCAGAGGATCACTCTCCTTGGCTTTGTTGCTGCCCACCGAAGGAAAAATGATTTCACTGGGAAAATGATGGAATCAGCCCCCAATCAGGAGGGCAAAAGCAGAGCATAAGACTGAAAATAGGAGAAGGGAGAGATCAGGTAACATTTTCATTGGGACTGAAACTTTAATTGGGAGGATAAGTGTTCATTGCAGACTTTGTCCCTGAAATACTTTGGCAAAGAGATTCCAATGAGTGTTAGAATCATTACTGAATGGCCTCAATCTAAACAATCACCCACCTTTTCCATTTGGCACTGAGATGAAATTACTTCGCTGAGAACAACTGAAAAAACCCGGGGGTTGTCATTTCTTCTTTCCCAGAGGGGTTGTGAAAGCTTTTTCTCTTTCTCTGTATCCCTCTGCTTTTCAAATTTAGATGTTACTCTTCTGAAAAGGATTTTATCAAGCACTTAGACTAGGGCCCGACTTAAGCTAGACCAACATTTCTTCCCGGTTCAAAGTTGATTTTCCATCTGAGCACGCACAGGGCCATGCCATCCCAGCAGATGAAGTGTCTGACATGCATCTAAGTATGTGCGTGCATGTGTGTGTGTGTTTGTGTGTGGTGGAGTGTAGGGGGTGGTGGAATGCAAGCCCAGTGTTGTTTATAACAAGAGTCATCATAGAGCAGGAGCCTATTTAGCTGGAGGTAACGAAGCAGCAAGAATTGGACTAAATGGATGTTGCCCAAAAAGCAAGAAAAAGAGGTTTCATTGGGGGAAATTTGCTTCCTCTATTTTCAATTACTCTAGATGTCTCTGACTCATTCCTAGTTGACAGATCAGGAAATGCAAACCCTTTCTCCAGTCAGCTAGGATCATTAGCATGCAGAAACCTGAGGCTTTGTGCCTAGAGCAACTTTTTATTACCAAAAAGATAAAAATGATGTATTGTATATTATATTCCATCAGCAGAGATCATGAAGATCATAATACTTGAAATACAGCCGTGCCTCCCCATCCATCAATAGATAGATTGCACTTTGCTGTCGGAGGGCTTCAGCCTGCCTTCCTTTGGAATTTCTTTTTTTTTTAAGAAATGTACATAATGAAACCTGTAAAGCAAATCACTCCAAAGAGTGATTGGAAACAAATTAAAATGAGTAGTGTTTAAATAATTAACACCTGTCAAATGAGGACGAGGGGCCTTATTGCTGACATTAAATCACATCCTTTAATGTCTGAAACAGATGACAGTAAGTAATGCCAAACAGAAAGACAGGAAACTAATTTTTCATTCTTGGAAATTTGAATGAGTGTCAATAAAGTTGACCAAAAAAAAAAAAAAACCCTCAAACCTCAATTTGATTTACTTAATTCTGCAGGTTTGCATTATACCTTTTCTTTGGTTTAATATACTATAAATGAATAGCTTTAAGTCGTGGTTTAAAATATATTCATTATTCAGTAAGCTAATGATGTATGTTCCACCTGGTCACTATGGAGCCTTGTAAGTAAAAATTTAGGGGAGTGTCTTATTACCAAGAAAAAAAATATTAGCCTTGCCAAGTTTCCAGTCAATAAATATAACTCACAATACCGCTGCCAAATAGGCAAATAAGGATGCCCCTTTCCCACCCACCCGCCAGCAGAAGAAAACTAAAAGAGAAGTATTATCCTAATTTGGACCAAGACTGAAAATTTTACAAGTGCTGAGCAAAGAAACTTTAACTCTGTTAATGCCTGAAAAAGAAAAAAGAGTTAATATGGCTGAAATAATAGCCAGGTTGAAACAGTAACTAATGAAAACTCCAGCAGCTGGCTGCATTCCTATCTCACGGTTTGGGTTTCTGCCCAAACATTGAACTAGAATTGAGTGACAGTCTGCGTGGAAAAGGGCTCCATCCCAACTCAGTGGGTCAGACTGCAAGAGTTGAGAGTCACAGTGAGGACCTCACCTTAGCACTCTGCCACCCTGACTAGCGACTAGCCCTGCCATGAAACCATGCAAGAGCCACACACACTGTGCTAGTGTTTCATTTCTTCCTTTGCTTTCTGGAGAGTGGCAGTAGAGGAAAGCAGGTGATTGTGATCATCCTAAATCCCCTTCCCTGTAATGGAACCACTCATTTTAATTGGAGTTAGGTGCTGCAACCACCTTCCCATAAATTAACAAGGTTCCTTGACAACTTTGACATTAAAACATCATCGCAAGGTAAACCACTCTGCACCTGAAATGGTCGTGTTAGGTATCTCAACGATATAGTTATTTTTTTCTATATGCAGAGGCTTTATATCCAACAAGAACTAACTACTTGTAAAAATTTTAGCCTTGTTAGAATTAGGGCAGTGACAAGCTTATGAGAAGCAAGGAGCTGGTTTTGCTGCTTTCTCTCCAATACAGCTTCATTATTAGAACATCTTTTGAAAAAAGTTATCACCTGATCTAACAACATATTCCTCAGAAAAATGAGTTGGTGCTGGCTATATTCATTAGCAGTCATTGGTAATCTAATTACTCAAGGAGAAAAAATTACGACCTGAGCTCCACACTTTTTTTTCTCCACTTGTAAAACCATGCTCTTGAACCCGTAACCATTTTAACTATTTAGAGGGTATGTTCCTGGAATCCGAGGAGATGCTTCCCACTTAAGACTCCTGGTTTATCACAAATTCTGAAGATCTAATTTCTCACCCATCACTATAGGTTCACATACACTATACAAATTGCTAGTACCACCTACTGGCAAAAAAACAGAACCAACCTAATAACTCACTGCAGAGTACGCAGGTGCTCTTCATGCTTTGGTATCGTGATTAAAAACAGTAGAACCCAAGCCCATCTAATCCCACAAAAGCATGTTTTCTAAATATAATTATATCTTGAGGAAAGATTTTCAAAACCCTCATAAATGAGCATCCATTATTGTTCCCATTATATAGACAAAAAGCCAGGATCAGAGAAGTGAAGTAACCCCCCTAAATTAAAATATAAAAAGGACTTTCAAGCCAGGTTTCATTTTCTTTTAACTTTTCTTTAAGAAATGTGTTGTTATTCTTTATACACAATAAATCAATACCCCCGACTGAACCAGAGATTTTACTTCAGGACCTAATGGTAAGGCAAAAAGCACAAAGTATTTGAAGGTGTGAAATGCAAGTTCTTTCCTTCCACCTTTGCCACAAAACTCACGTTATACAATATTACTAATGATTCCACTTCCTTGGGCATACGGCATGCACAATTATGTCCACGTGATCTACACAGAGGTTATAAGGGTGCAGTCAGAAACTTTGAAACATAATAAAGTAAGAAAGGAAAAAAGGGATGGGGAAAGGAGAAAGAAAAAGGAAGGGGAGGGAAGGAGAGGGGAGAGGGAAAGAAAAAGACGACCTTTCCACACACTCAAAGCATTACATTGCATTTGGATAGTATGTCTTAGCAAATTAGAAATGTTTGGGCATTTGGATTAAGTGAAACTAATTAAAACTAGCATGAGGGTCATTTTCATACTGCTACAATTTTCAGATACTAACACAGTGCTATAATTTGCAAGATTCTTGTTTGCAATTCCAAAGATGGCAAGCCCTAGAGTAGACAGTATGAAATGAGATGCCATTCCATTTAATTTATTGCATTGCTCACTAATTATTCTGCAAAAGTTCGTCTCGCCATTCTGCTCTTTTGGAGGGCACAGAACCAGCATTGTTATTCATCTTCTATTTAGTACCAGAAAGTCTAAGACCAGGTCAGCCATGGAAAGGAGACCCACTATCTTTTGCTTCATTGATAGTTTCCAATGAGTTGCTGCTTCCACAGTATCTCCCAGCCCTGCTTTTCTTATGTGCAGCCTGTATATTCCAATCCTCCTTCCCACTTGGCTCCCATTCCATTCCAGGTTAATTCACAATGCAGCACCGTAGTTAAAGCTTTGAAATTACATAGATGGCATTCAAACCCCACTTTTGTCACTTGCTAGCCATATGACTTTCAGAAATCAGTTCATCCTTTTATTCACTGGACAATTTACTAAGCATCTAATATGAGCCAAACACTGCTCCAGGGCCCTTCAAGAGTAAATATGACAGAAAAAAATCACTGCCTATCTAGAGCTCACATAGTAATATGTTTCTGAATTATCATCAAAAACAGAAACGATTTTTGAAAGAAGGAAATGTGGGTAATTCACTTATCTTAGTGCCTGGAACATAGCAAGTGATCAATCAATGGATGTTTAAAAATTATGTCACCAAGGACAATAGCTGACACAGGAGAATATTTTACAACCGTGGCTTTCATTTGAAGTGACTGAGTCAGTCATATTTTCAAAAGAATAGTAACAGTTGGTCAGCTTGAACAAAAAGTCCCAGCTTGGGTTATAATATGGTAGCTTTGCTATCAGGTATATACAAACACAGGTCTTGTCAGATAAATATCCTCTGAAAAGATAAAGTAAGAGGGAGTTCAGTATAGTGGAATCAGTTAAGTAAGTTTAGGCTCCATTTTTGGCTTTGTGACCTGAGTCAAGTTTCTTACCTACCTTGAAACTCAATTTGTAAACCTACCAAGCTCATCCCATTTTTCCTGCTCCCTCTGCCTGAAATACTATTCCCTCAGATATCTGCTTGACTTTTTCCCACACTGCCTTCAGCTGTCTGTTTCAATACGGGCTCACCTAAAAAAAATCTCCCTGATCAATTTTATGAAAAAAGCAGCCACCCACATCCCAGTCACTCTTGATCCCCTCATCACCTTTAGTCTTCACAACATGTAATTCCACATGACATTACAGATGTTTGTTCCCTGCTTGCCTTTTCCCTCTAGCGTATGAGCAAAGAGTTCTTCTGTCTGATTACTGCTGTTATCTCTCCAGTGCTGCTCTCTAAATATTTGTTTAAAAAAAAAAAAAACACTTAAAATTGCCCCCAATTTCACTGGGATCGTACATCTCTTGACTTCTACCCATTGGATATTTTGGAGGATAGGGGAGTCCTTTGACTCTAAGAGATGAATCTGCCTAAATTCCAGCTTGCTAATCTAATGTTCCAAATGGGAGGCAATTAACTCTGGTAGATCAAATCTTGCTTTCAGGATTTTCGGTTGAGATCCTTCTGAATATGGAAAGACCTAAGGTCCCCAGTACCTTGAGAATGGAACACTAAGGAGCAGTAGTTTTCAAACTTTAGCCTGCATCAGAACCACCTGGAGGGCTTGTAAAAACACAGATGGCTGGGCCCCACGCCTAGGGTTTCTGGTTCTATAAGCCTAGAGTAAGATCCAAGAGTTTACATTTCTAACAAGTTCCCAAGTGATGCTAATATTGCTGGTCAGGGACCAATTTTTGAGAATCACTGCTGATTTCATAATGGGAAAAAAACAACAACAACAACTCTGCTATAGTCCTTCAAACTTTCACCCTGACTTTGCCTCTGTTGACTCCATAAGAGAAACAATGATTGCATTTATTTCCTGATTTAGCAAATTTGAAAGTTATGTGCTGGGAGTGTGGGCAAGTTTTGTGTTTTAGTTCCATAATGAAATCAAAGCTTCAACATCATTAGCCAATCTGTTTCATAATGAAAATTAATTATTATGGTCATTAGACTAAATGGCTTCTGTCATCTGCAAAGACATAATTGGTACAGAAAATTGTTTCACAAGTCAATCAGCAGAGGCTGACTGTACCCATGAATTTTTTTCTCTGCTAGTCTCCAATGGACCAACATAGAAGTCACTGGGGAACAGAAATGGGGAGAGGGATGATGTGGATTTCTAACAAAGAATGGCAGGTGGGCAGGGGTAGGGGAGTGGCGGATAGTGCATTCTAAACTACAAAACATTATCATTAATGTGCACTTCTCATGATCCCAGGAAAAAGACAATACCATAGGGAGACTTCTATGGTGAGGCCGAGGGGAAGTGCTTTCTCCCCGGTGCACGTTCTGCAAACATGGCCCACTTTCCATGAGATTTAAAATAATGTAATAACATGACAATTGAAAAGGTGGTAATGAAAAGTCCACAGAAGAAGCATTGGGAAATATGCATGATTGAAACATGAGAAATAATAAGATGCTTAGATAAGAGAGTCACATGGGCACCCCTATTTTATGGACTCACCATGTCCTCCACCGACACTACTAAATTTTCTTCTTCTGGTGTTAGAACTTGACTTCACCATTGCCAGAAAGAAGGGGCTCACCAGTCCTGCAGGTTTGCCTGAGGAACCTTGCTTAGGATTCGGTATCCTTCAAATATTCAAACATTTTGTTTTTTGTTTTTTTTTACATTTTTATTGGCTTTTAAAATGCCATCTGCTTGGACTAAGCTCTCTATCTGAGGCTATTGTGCTATTTGTCTGCATATACAAATTTACAGATTCATCTAACAATTATTTAACACATACTTCTGCAGAGAGCAAACTCTAAAAAGCATTTATTGATGACTGGGATAAAGAAAAGAGACAAGGCTATTTTAAAAATAACCATCTTTTTCTCTACTATTAAGAGTTTAAGATAGTTGGAGAGACAAAAATAAACAAAAGTAATTGCATCAGAACAATACAAATTAACATATCTCCTAGTAAGAATATAAGAGCAATTTAATTAGAGAGGATACTTTTCCTTATGGATTCTCATGAAATGCTATCAAATGCAGATTCAGATGCATCTGGGGTATAGATAAATATTCCCGTGAATGAGATGCTGATTTTGACCCCAATATACTCACAGAACAAATGGATGTTGACATATGCAAAGACTACTCGGAACATTTAAGCTGATAAATAAATTACTAAATTAAGCAGCCTCAATCAAGCATTATTCGTAGGGGTACCATGCTACCAAAGTTTATCATGTTTTGCTTTCAAGAAAAGTTCTTTATGCAGCAATGTGCCTAATTGTACATTGTTCTAAATAATATCGGATGTAGAAGGTAGCAATTTACTGGAGATTGCTCCTCAGATAACAATATTGAACAAACACATACTAATAATGGTCTAGAGGGAATTCAAAACCAGGGTCAGCTATTCTGTGCCTGCTTCCCTCCCTCCCACAGGAGACTAAGGGAGGAGCTATTAAACCCAAGGCGAATTGAGCTGTGCTCTTTGCATCTGGAGCCCACTTCTCACCCTGACTGCAGTGTAAGCATTTGGCTTTCCTGAGTTGCTTCATCAGTACCAACCAGAAAAGGACTTAAACACAGAAAGCCCTGTGAGCACGCAAAGTCTAATTGTCTTCATTAAAGTGAAGACACCAAAGCATCCATCTAACTCAGTGGGAGTTAGTTACTTACATATATCTGAGGGATTTGGCTGAATACATCCTTTTTTTTTTTTTAGTTTCCAATTCCCATTGTTTGTAACAAGTCTTTTATCATCTTGAAGTCTGAATTAACATTTCTGTCTCTACCAGTTTAGTTGTTTTTCCATTTGGCAAACTCTAGGTTTTTCCTGTTGTCTTCCCTTCGGGGCATGAATTAGCGTAGTTGTGCAATGTTTATTGTTTGTTAGTCTTTTATTTATTTATTTGTTTGTTTTGATGTCATCCTCTAAGATGTCAAATCTTCTTCCCTGGGTTGTACTTGACAAGCCAAAGATTTCCACGAAAGGGGAATTGGGGAAGATCGAATATTTGACAGAAGGCTGAGACTACTGGTGGACCTGTTTTCTTGTAAGCATGTTCAACAAGCTGTTCTCTTAGGGACTATTTCAATGATTTCCCCTCCCACCCCCACCCCATCACCCCACCCCCACCTCCACCCAGACACACACTCCATTGTTTCAACTGTGGATTCAGCACAGCTGCAGATAACAGAGTTCCACATTAGGGAGACAGTGAGTGATGTGATGAAGAGTTCCTTATTTGGCGTGAAATACCTCCCGGTTTCAAATCTCTGCACTGTCACTTACCAGCTATGAGAACCTGGTCTCATTCAATCTTTCAGAACCTGAGATTTCACCTCCATTCAATTAAAAATAATAATAGTACCACCTACAACATAGGACTTTTGGGAGGACTTAATAAAGTGCTGTTTCTTCATTACATATATACAAAGACATATGAGGCATTTAGCACAGTGCCTGCTAAGCACACTGCTAAGATACAAAATTTCAAGAATGATCACTTTTTTAATGATTTTTTTTATAAGACCTTAGGAAGCATGTCAGTTTTTGATGATCAAAGGATAGATTATTCTCTTTGTAGGTTATCCAGTAGCCAGCCTTCTTACCCGCACCACCCCTTATTGCTCTATTCATATAAACGATTCCATTTCTTATTCCAACCACCTCCCCCAGGCTGCCATAGGGACAGGAAATCAAATCATTTCTAATCCTATTTCATAGCTCTAATGCAGGTGGATTTGGGAGGCAGTTGAATCGAAAACTGGACATTAGCTATTAAAGATTCAATTATCTCCATTCTTCCTTCTCCCACTTGCAGAAAGTCAGCAGTGAGGGGAAAAAATGACACTGCACTAAAGTGCTTTAGGAATGTCTCAGGGAAAATAAATATGCAATCTAAATGCAAGGTATCATTACATTATTATCACACTGCATTCATTTAATAAGAGATTAAAGTGTTCCGGTTCACAGCAACCAAACTTGCCTCAAACTTTCCTATGGTTGCTTTGTGATATTCTTCATTTGAAGGAGGCTCCCATTTACAGCAATTGCTGCAATATGTTGGTTTTATACTAAAGCTCTCTTGGAGATCGGAAGTGCCTTTAATTCAATCATAAAATTAACTGCTCACTTGTTTTTCTCATATTCATTTCTTCCCAAGCTAAGGCTAGCTCACCCCATCTTATTAAGTCAAGAATGAAGACATAAATGCAGCC